>APFE030471945.1:0-24067 GCA_000404065.3 Pinus taeda | reverse complement strand
ATAGAATATTTTTGTTAACTAATATATTTTAATATCAACTATATAATACAATTCAATGTGAATCATAAATAAAATATTCCAATATGCATGATGAAGTAATATTTCAATGTATTTTCAACTATGCATAAACACGAATCTAACAAACGATCAAGAAATATCAAAAACTTGAAAAACGTTTACACCATTCAATACAAAGGAAGTAGTAAAAATATTTACTTTTATCGTCAACTATAAATCAAATATTTATATATCCATATTAAGCTACATAATGTTATATCAAATTAAGAAAGATAAAGTAATTTTCAAAGAATTGACACAAAAAATATTATATGATTCACATTTGTAGTTCTAGTCTGAAAAAATTATAACTTCTGGATACATTTTAAGAAAAATATATTAAATAGATTTAAATAAAGCTATTAATTATATATTAACTAATCTATATTATATCATTATATGAAAAAACTTAATTAATATAAATAATAAAATATTTGAAATTTATATATCATATTAAAGATAAGAAATAAATAAGTAACAGAATATTGGAGGTACAATACCTTAGACAAAAATACATCTTTAAAAAAGGTTGGATTGTTTTGTCATCAAACATCTCAGCTAATAATTAAGATGAAATCAATTATACTAACTATAAATGATGAAATTAAGAATATTTATATATTCAATAAATAAAGTATTATATTAATAAGTGAATAATTATCCATAAAATTATTAAATAAAATTGCTAAATGTTAATTTATTAAAATATTTATCAATGATTATTTTTAGGGATTGAGATCATTTAAAGTTAAAATTTTAAGACTCTTCAACTACCATTGGATATGGTTGTTGAATAGAAGTTTGTTGCAAATTCATTTGTCGAAAATGTGTGGTATTACTTTGTCCCATGTCTATCTAATAATTAGGATTGAATTCTCATGAAAGCGATCGAGATCGATTATTTAAATGCAAAGACGTCAATTGTTGAATATGGTTGTGGAATATTAATTTGTTAGGATATTAAGTTATTCAAAGTTTGTGATATTATTTTATTATTAATATAAATTTATTTTATAATGAGATTTAAGTTTTCAAATATTTTATGGTTATGTTGTATATTTTAATGCATAGTTTGAATGAGGCGGAGGAAGTTGTTCAGGAAATTTATGGATTCTTGATGATATTTAGAGAAATCTGGCAAGACGATTTCTTGTAAATCCAAGTTATAGTTGTTAAACTTCAAATTTTGTTGTCCTAGATGTTTTTATTGGTGTGAATCCATTTCCACCACAAAACAGATTCATTCAAACATACCTTTACAGATTTTTGAATTTTTTTTTGCTTTTTGGCCATTTTGGACCCTCCGAGCTATCTAGCCTCCTTAGACGACTCCTATTTTATAGATATACAGAGGTTAAGAATATTTTTTTTGGATTTGATGAATAGATTTAATAAAGGTAGAGTTTTTATATGCTGAATGATTAAAATTGATTTATTGTGATAAGATTTTTACAATATATATCTTTTGAGTGAGATACATAAAAATGTTTTTTAATATTTTAGGTGCTAGTAAATTACAAATTTCTATTATTAGTAGTGTAATCAAAATAAATTAAATAGTTGATAAATACTAATAGACATCAAACCACTTACATTATAAAAAAATAAAACAAATTGTAACTTTATTATTATTAATAAAAGAATTAATATATATATTGATAATACATACATTAAAAAAACAAGTACCAATATTTTTAACAATAGACTTTAATCCACACTATATCATGGATATTCTTAATTTGTAAACAGGGGTTGTTACAATATTCTTGGCCAATATACTGGTTTATCATTATTATATGCCCAAAAAAAGCATAATTTATTTCATATGAAACTTATTTATATGAATTTTCTTTTAATTAATAATTTAATTAAAAGAGAAAGAAAGGGCATAATTACTTTTGAAATAAATTTTAACTTTTGATTTATGAATATTAGTAAGAATATTATAGAATATTTTATAGAGGTTAAATATCTACCATCTACCTAAGAATTATTAATAATTAAATCAAAATTTCAAAATTCATGTCACTAAAGGGTACCAAGAACCCGAAAATAGCCTATTATAATCTTTGATCCTGAAAGCGAGCCCAAAGTGGGATGGCTTCCCATTATTAGGTGGAGGAGGGTGGAAAGATTCATGGACATGAGCTTCTATATGCCCTAGTCTGCCTTCCAAACTCGTAAGCCCATCATTTATCCTTATTTTCCCATGGCAGAGTGAAGCTAGATTATGCAACACACACCACTATTTATGTTGGATGTCATTTAGAAAGCTAATCAACACATTTCTATCATTATGTTAGGACTAAACAAGCTAGTCCAAAAACATGGAGATCTACTATAACCTTTCATCCAATAGGTCAAAGGGAGAATATGTATCTACCCTTCCTGGAGATTACATCAAGGGACTACCTTTTATCCTAAGTCTTGAATATCACCTTGATGAACAACCTATTGGCCCCAAGGTCCCATTCCCCTTCAAGCACAACCTCTCTAGCATAACATGGGGTGAGGACACAACCTAGACCATACTAACAACATACACATATAGACACTAACAAAGCTTCCTGAGCAACAAAAATGACCACAAACCAGATGCTTGGAATAACTGCAAATTCTTCTCGGCTAATGTATGTTACACATTATTTTGTGGCGTCTAGGAAAATGATGGTAAATTCAAATATTTTTATATCCGAAGACCTATTGACATCAATCCCCATTGGAGTCACCAATTTTATTGATGTACCAATAACTCTTATAGATAAGAGTGATCTCATAAGTTAAAAAACCAAACACTAGAACAAAGAAAACACAAAAATATACAAACTTTCCTTAGAATGTTGTTGAAAATGTCAACATGGACATACCTAGTAAACTAAAGTTTTCCCTTTCTTTTCCTTTGTTTGTTGAAGCCTTTAGAATGATTTGGAAGGGATTATAAGAAGGGAGATGAGGCCCTATTATTTTATTCCAATCAAAGGAAATGACCCTAATACTTGGAGGGGGTTCCCTCAGAACAAGAGAAATGCCCCCTTATCAGGAAAAATCTGAAATGAAAAGAAGAAATTGTGGTATTAACTTCACTCTCTAAAGGGAGAGTGCAATCGACTAATGAGTGAACTAGATCAACCACTTCAACATAGCTTTTCAACGGAAGGTTGAGATCAACAAATGGTAAACTCAGATTAATCACTTCATCAACTCATGGTGCGTTGTGAGAAAGATTATGGTAACCAGTTGGAAGCTGGTGTTGAGAAAAAGTAAGGCTTTCCAACAATTTTTAGGCTTCATCCATATGAGGGAAAAGGTAATTTTGATAACTTCCTTCACATGAAAGGTTTGCAGAGTCAACATGTTTCCTTTCTCGCTCATTAAAAGGACTAAAAAGGTTGTTTTTTTGCTATAAGTTTACCCTGTTTTTGGATTGGAAAAATAAATTATGAAAAAGGTATACTTTAGTTAATCATGGATAGAAGAGTTCTCCTTTGTATAATTTTCTCTATTTTTGGCCCTAGGAGACAAAAAAACGAAAAAGGGCACCCTTGAAGTGTTCTTTTCTCACTCCCTAAATATGAAAAATCATAGAAATTTACTTTCTCTTGGCTTGTTAACATATTACATTGCAATAATTGAATGAGTCATATTTTATCCGTTTTTCTAGGCTTGTTAAAATTAAACGAGAAAGGCCATATTGGAGTTTAATTTAATTTTTTCAAAATCTCTAAACATTAGATGATGTCTTGTTATTCCTTCATTGTACTCATTAAACATAGACAAAAAAGAACCCATATCTGAATTGGGATAAAACCACTCCTTTATAGGGTTCATTAAAAATACTTGGAAGGACTCATCTGTAGGATGTGCTTATACATCAAGCATATGTGATCCTCCTTAATCTCACATAAAATTAAGAGGTACTTTCCATAAATAGTGGGGGAAATTGAGAAAGAGTTATATAAATTTTGTATTTGAAAAAATGGCAAGTCACTCTTGAGCATGACACTCTGTCACTCTTTGCATATGGGTTGGGAAATACACTTGTCTCTATTGATCATGACTCATTAAAAGTCTTCATATTGGTCTTTGATCTAGTTTTGAGTGAAGCACTAAGAATTCATTATCATGTCATCAATATGTTCAAGAGAATTTCAAACATTATCAAATAATTTTGCAATCCTTAAAGCCTTCTATCTCATCGATCATCTCTGAGTCACTCTTGACTCACTCATGTTTTTTTCTAATTCAAATCTTGATACCTATTTTTCATTATTGATGGGGGACACATCAAGTCCCTCCTGCAAAGGATCACTTCCTATTGACTTGACCACATTACCTAGGAAGTCGATAGCACGTTTCCTCTGTTTTGATGATAGGTTTATATCATTCACATTCAATCAAATGATTCTATGGGTGTTCAAATTCAAATTATTTATTCACACTCCATAGAATGTACTAGAGTACCTTGAGGTCCATTGTCATTATTGGAGGTTCCTCTCGTATCTATTAATGATTATCATCATTGACTAGTAATGAGATGGTTTTTTGCATGTTCGACTTAAAGATAATTATTTGCATGGTTATATTCATACTACCGATAGATATAAATGAAAACTCTAGATATTGTCTGATATATCTAGGGTGCGTGGAGTTTTGAGTATTCATGACTATGACATAGATCCTTAATGTATGTATGGTGGAAATGTTCATACCAAGTCTTCCGAGAATGGATCCAATATATGTCAGGTGGTTAAGGCCTTACTTACTAACATTTATATTTGTACTTCTCCATACTTATGCTTAGATTTACTTGTATTATGAGTATGGGAATTCCTACCTCAGAGATGATCTTATGATTTTATTGTACTATAATCTCTTGATTGTTCACTTACAAGCTTCTAGATAGTTGTTTCTTGATTCGAACCTTTGCATGATAAAGAAATTTAGTCATCATACCTTTTTCTAACTTCGCACTTTAGGGGGAAACTTGTTACACATCATTTTTCTTAATCTAGGAAAATGATGTCAAATTTTGATCTTTCTCTATCTTAAAAACTATTGTCATAAATCCCTATGAAATATGGAAGAAATACCTCTCCAAAAGGATAAGGATCCTGGACTGCATACCTTAAAAACTTATTTTTCAAAACCCTCACAGGATCCAGTATTATAACCTGTTACATTCCACCTTCAATAACTAGCATATTACATTTTTATTGCAATTTTCTTTTTGAAAAAGTGAATCAGTCTTTTTACATGGGTAAAAAATAAATAATATCACCAACCTTCCATTCTCGAAGCCTTGTGGAGGTATCTTTCTAATCTGTGAGGATATGGACTCAAATACCTTCTCAAGTGGTTCTCATTCCTAATGCAGTGGATCCCATTCCTCCCCTTATCGATCTAGTTCCTACCGAACTAGATATCAAAATTCCATACTTGGCCTATAAATACAATACAATCAAAGGAAAAGGGGTCAGCTTTTAGACTCTTTAAGTATATTTTTAATTTATTAAAGTATCCATTGAAGGATTTTGAATGCAAGGTAGGAATTAGGCACTATTGAGTTTATCCTTGGAGACTATTATGAAGAGAAACCACTAGAATACCAAACTTTGATTGAACGTATTAAGACCAAGTTTTACAACAACCTGCACGATGGTTTCTTTTGTACAATCCCTACCCTTCTACACAAGTTCCTTCTTGAGAAAGGTGCAGGACATATTGTCGAATACAAACCACCATTAGGGATACAACCAATACTAATTGGAAGAAATATAAAAAAAAAAAGTGGCAAAAATGTCTTAACACTCGGTGTAAAGATACAAAAGAAGCACAAGATAATTTCTTAAGCAAATAATCATGACCAAAGAATAACTCTCTGAAAACTGACAGTAAGTCGGGTTAGCATGGGAGGGGGGATGGATCGTGAGAAATAAATAATAAAAATGAAAATAAATAAATAGAGTTTGAGAAGTACATATAATCGACAAGATGGAAGGAAGAAAGTGAGTTGTCATGAAAAAACAAGAAGAAGATAACTGACCAAATAGTGATTGAAAATATAAACAATCGATCGACATACAAACAATAACAAGGGACAAGAGACAACAATGACACTATCAAATTCGAGAACAATAACATTAGAGGAAAATAATGGAGGATTGGGAGCGTGAGAGCGATGATGCACAAGACTCCTTAGAGGAGTTGAGAGGTGTATCACTGCCTGCACTGATAGAGAATGAAGGTATATTGATAACCTCTAGAGATAAAGTAGATGCCATCGAATTCTACGACTCTGGTCTAGCAATAATAACAACTCCTACTATAGAAATGGAAAGTCCAAGTGTTCAATAATTTCTTTAGTCACAAAATTATTTAGAAATATTTGCAGTTTGGTATAATGATTAAGAACAAATAAGCTTTCAAGAGATAGAAAAATATGACCAAGATCATTCAAATAATAATAATGAAGAAGAACAATTACTTCTCCAACTAAGAAATCTCATAATCATAGCCCCCCTACCACAACTTGTATCCATTGAAGAAATACACAATACAAAAGTAGTCGATGAAGAGTCAGAGCCTCAAGAAATTTGGTTCACAGAATATATAGATAAGTCATGTTAGACCGATGAATCATTGTCACAAGTTATTGTTGACAAAGAAGAAAACAAGAATACGTCATACGCCAAGGAGTCTAATAATAACAACTATTTTAGTAAAAGTCTAATATCTCCATCGTCACGACCTCCTCCAATCAAAATTGGGTCTGAATGACATAACTACCTACGAAGGTGACAAAGACCCAAAAAGGAATTGGTTCATCTGTCAAAAAATTTGGACCAAAAATGATATAAACGATGAAGATAAGAAGATGGTGGAGTTTGCTACAACCTTCAGAAAATGAGCATTAACATGGTTTATGAACCTTATAAACAAACAACCCAAGTTTAAAAGTGAAATTAAAACTAGTTTTCTTAGATTTTTTAAAGCACAAGACATCAAGCATCTTGTGGCCCAGAAATTAAAGGAAATCAAGAAAAGAACAAACAAATCTATATGTGAGTATGATAAACAATTTAAATATTTGCAGAGCCAAATCCCATATACCATCAACAAACATATCTTGGTTCAATGGTATGTGGTTGTTGTATTACAAAAAATATGAGGTTCACTTTGAATGCACGAAGTTAAAAACTATGAAGACGCACTAAAATTAGCACAACAAATTGAGCAAGATGATGAAGGCCAATCGACTATCTCATCCATTGATAAAAAACTTGAAGACAAAATAGGCCATTCAAAAAATCTATCATGTAGTTGGCACTCCAAAAGAGTCATATTTGATGTACTAATTTCCACATTTAAGGACATACAAAACATACTTGAGGATTTGTAGATTATTTCGACCAAGATGTTCAAAGAATATAGTCTAATGTGTATTTTTCCATCTGCCAAATTGCCTCTAACCTATGGCCAATATATTTCCAATACAATTACGAAACTCTAAGATAAACTAGTGTCTTATCTGTGAAGACAAAGTGCATTCCACCCAGGAATGTCCACTTAATGGAAAATATCAACCTAATTAATATGTTGTCTATCATAATTAGCCTACTCACAAATTCAGTGAATCGCCATCCATCGGTGGAAGTGGACAAGATTGAGGAGGCTATGGTGGACGATGAGGAAGGTATAACGGTAGAGGATGTGGCCATAGTCAATATGAAGGAAGATTTTGTTGCTATACCTATTGGAAAGAAGGACACATTGCTACAACATTCCCCTTGAAAGATAAAATTGATTTTCACTTCTGCAATATATGTGGTCTTGGTGATCATTCCTTGAAAGTTTTCCCTAAAATTATTGAGAATTTTTTTATTTTTTTTAATTTATTACAAACATTAGCCGAGTAAGATATTTTAAATTCCAAAAACCTTCACGTAGTCATAAGGTATGGGGCAGGGAAAAATAACAACAATCAAGACCACCAAGTGATTTGACCAAATAAGAACATGACAAAATGTCTTGATATGCAAGAACAAAATGATACAATTTCAAAAGTTGTCAAATTATTTATGAAATAAACTGAACAACTATGATTACCTAAGGATCTAATCTTGGAAGAATATCTTGAATTATTAAAGGAAGAACATTACATTGCTCTCCTGGTTGATTTGTTGAATATGTTGAAAAATTGTAATGGAAATGGAGAAAAAGGAAAAAAATGTTTGACAACTCTCACAAGGAAATCAATTAGAAGACCATGATCCACAAGTTGAATTTGAAATACATGGATATATGGTCAGACAAGTTGTGGTGGATTTGGGCTCATAGGTAAATATTATTCGAAGAGAGACATATATTAATATGGGGTGACTGAACTTGCACAAAATGACTAATTATCTTAAATTAGCCAACTAGAGATTTATTGAACCAATAGGGACACTTTGACATGTAAAAACTTCCATAATGGGGATTCTGATGATAGTTGACTTTCAAGTCATCAACTTGGTTGAACAAATCCCCACACACCTAGCATTACTTGGCCGACCATGGGGACGAAAAATTAAGGTGACAATATTATTGGAAAAGATAGATTTAAGCTAAAGGATAACAATAAAAATACTATTATCCCCTTAGAACCCTGTGAAGGAAAGCTTTGGGTTGAAGTTTCTGATGAAGAACATGAAATGAAACAACTCTATCAAGTATTGCATTAGGATCATGACAATGTTGAACCGAACGCTGATGGTGAAATTCTGATAGGATCTCCACTTTCCATCAGACAGAATTCTGACATAGAGCTTTATGAATGGCATATTGAAAATTATTAATCCAAAGCAATAGAATGTTGGAAAATTCGGGCCATTCCGACCTTAAAATCATTCCATGTTATTCAATTAAATAAATACTAATTGTACAGGAGAAAAATTATTGAGAAACACCTTCCCTACTTTTGACGAATCTAACGAATGACTCTAGTAAAAACATTCAATTCAAATAAAAGGCATATCCTATTAATCATTTGAACAAGTAACAAATTCTATTGGAGAATAGGGAAGACTGCATAGTTTGGTACAAACCTTCATAGGACAAGCCACAATATGGCATGATACTCATTAATGTCAACATCAAACATGGACAACTGCGAAAACACACCTAACGGAACACTTCGAAGGGAAAAAATTATTTGCACAAATAAACATATGAATGTTTAGCGCATGATAAGATCTTGTAGCTCACATCCAAACTTGTGAATCGAAATGGAAAAGGATTGGATATAAAGATGAGTGATTTTGGCCACACATATTCCCAAATATCTTGGATGGCTTACTGAATAAATGGTATATATTGGAAGAAGCCTCTGGTCAATCACTTCAATGGAAACAATTAAGGGGAAAATTCATCAAAGATTTTGAATTCAAACTAGATGAAGTAGACATAAAGGATGTAGTACATAAAATTAAAGATTTTATTATAAAAAAACCAACCATCGAATGAAAACTAATAAATATCTCAATAACCTATAATTATATATCAAGGATGTCTGAACAAAGGAGGGCTAGTCATTTAGAATTGGAAAAGTCACCTATTACTGGTCAAAGATTTTTCCTGAATAAAAGTCATCTCGGAAATAATAAAAGAATTCAAAGAATATATAAAACTAGTAAACAATAATATGTCAAGAAATCAGAAAAATTAGACTTTCTACTAGAATATCAAAGAATAAAAATCAGGGAACAACAACTTGATGAATCTAAAGCATATGACTAGATGGATGTCAAGATTAAAAAATGAAAAGTTGGCATATCCAATGATGATTGACTAGAAATCACACGACTTGGTGATTATTGGTCAAAGAAACAAATCACTGAATTTTTCAATATACTTAAGGAATACAAAGATGTATTCACTCACGATTATAAATATTTAAAAGGACTTACCAATGAAATGGGAGAAATGAAGATCAATCTCATTCCAGGAGCTAAAACAATAAAGAAATGACCTTATAAGTTTGCACATAATTACAAGCCCATTGTGAAAAAAGAAATTGAAGGAATGCTAGTAGCTGGTATTATTTGATCCAGGTGGATATTGGTGGCCACCTGCCTATTCCACTTGGACTCCCAACACTGTCTCATTCAGTTTTTTAGTTTCCTTAATTACGAGAAAACTTACTATTTTTGGTAGTTTTTTGTGTCCTGAACTTCCAGAGCCATTTTGAGGCCCTCAACGATGTTTTTAGGGAAAACAGAGAGTTCAGAAAATTCCCAATTTAACTCACCTTTTGTTTTTTTCCTCCTCTTCAAGATCTTTGAAACGAGGTAATATGATAGCCAAAAAGAGATCATATTCCAAAGTTATAACCCCGAGAGGTTGATGTACCAATTTACCCAAACAAGGCCCACAACTTTGGCACTTCATCTCATGGGGTTCGATGTTTAGGGTTTTCCATTATTTCTCAATAATAAATAGGCTCTTTGAACCTCATTGTAACACAATTTAGAGGCATGTAGCCACCACATCTCTTCTTAGAGATAAACTACCATCGCCCAAGATAGTTTATTTCCATTCTGTTTGTAAGCATATTTTAGTATTTGATATTAATGAAATGAAGTGCTATTTATGCTACATCTATGTATTTATGGTTATATCTATGATTTGTTGCATTCCTTTTTAACTTCAGACCAGGGGTATCAGAGCGTTCTACTCTTTCTTTGTTTTTACTTGCATGTCCCCAACAAGGTCAAGATATAAGGGCTTAGGGCTAAAACTGGTTGAACCTTCGCAAGACCATCCTCACAAATTATGATAGCCTCACATGGAGAAAGAGAAGAAATATGAGTGGGCAGGAGATCTTTTCAAAATCTTGCTCGAAGAAGCCTCGAGTGACAAAGGAATGTGATGATGGACAAATTTTCCCAGATCCTTCAGCAACTACTGAAAAGTGATGCATCTTCTTCCATCAATCACTCTGGAAGCACCATGTCCTTTAAGGTACAAGTTACCTTTGACATCCCCATATTTGAAGTTTAGATAGATTCAGACTCCATTGATAAATGGTTAAATTTGCTAGAAGGATATTTTTATGTTCGTGATTTTTCCAGCTGGGAAAATATTACTTTTTCACTTCTCAAAGCCACCCCCCACATCAAGGATTGGTAGGAAACCTACTGTGATGAGAAGGATGATGGTATGCCCTCACTATTTTCAGCCGCACCCACTTGGAATTCATTCTGTGACTCCATCAAGGAGCAGTACTACCCTGTCAAGAGCTATGAGAATAAATAAAGATAAAGCCAAGACACGGTGACCCAGGACAACCCGTCAAAGCCATAAGAAAAGAACAACACCCAGAAGACAAAGAAGGACACATGAAAATGGTGTAAGTTCCATAAGATCTATGCTCACAACACAAGTCAATGTTATGGCAAGCAGTCACTGGTGGTTGAACTGAAGGCTTTTGAATTAGACCGATGTTCCAAATCAGAGTCAAAACCCAACAAGGGGAATGAAAAAGGGAAGCAGATCATTGGCGTGGAGCCCAGTGCCACTATGGCCACCACCAAGATCTTGAAGAATGAGCCTAAAGATCTAGAGGAGGGGGAATGCCTCATCCACTCACAAATGTAGGTGAAGGGTTCTCTGTTGTAGTTCAATATCAACAATGGGAGCCAAAATAACCTCATTTCAGTAGAGGTCATGAAGTGACAAGGTCTAACGACTAAATCACATCCACAATCTTACACCAACGGGTGGCTTCACCAAGGAGCGGATCTTCGGGTGAGCTAGCAGTTTTGCCTTCCCTACAACATCAAGCCCCTCATAGATGAGGTACTGTGTGATGTTTCTCCTCTTCAAGTGTTGGACAGCGAATCCCCCTATAGAGGGTTTTTAGGACTTAAAGCCAAGTTTTGGGTCAATATAACGTAAGACCCTGCAAAATGCGGGTGCTGAGCGCAAGAGTCTAGGGTTTTCCACCCTAAAATATTGTAATTTAATATAGAATGTGTCGGCCTATCCATGGTCCACAGACCATGGGAATGTATAAATAGAGCGAGGCTCTAAGTGTAGAAGGCAGTTTTGGCTAGTCTTGATCTTAAGTGATAGGGATTTTGAATGAGAAATTCGCTCTAAGTTTGTAAGTTTGAGTTTTGGGTCATAGTAGTAGGAAGAGGCTCTGCAGTTGAGTGCGCAGAGGCTTGGTAGAGTCCATAGCTATGTGCGTGGACCCCTACAGCTGAGTGCGCAGGGTGGAGTTAAGATCGTAATGGAACAGAAGTTAATAAAAGATAAGTTGATTCTGAAATATTGTGCATCTATTTGTAGATCTGTGTATTTCTGCTTCTATTATATCTTTTCATCTCTGGACATTTTATGATTACGTGCACATGTTATGAATGTTGAATGATTGATGAGAATATTGGGTCCACATAATTAAGTTAAGATCTATAATAATAACATAGTAAGGATAAAGGATCTAGATAACACCTCTTCACGCTCTTTGCAGAGCTACGCAAAGGTCAGAGAGTCACGCGGAGTAGCACAAGTGCACATGATCAGTTCACAAACTTCCCAGACTACATCAAGACATCCCTAGGGTGCGGAAACCTGGTTCCAACACCCTGCCATACTACCTCAGGTGAGACCTCAATCTACGCACCGTGAACTTTGCCCAAAGTGCTAGTAGTTTCGAGATTTGTTTGGCTAAATCACTTCTGAACCATGGTCAGGCCCCAATAAGCCAACAAATGGTTTTGTTGCTGGGACCGGGATCTACCTAAGGGATGTCTAATGTCAGAACACTGGAACCCCACAAAGAAGGAAATTGAAGAGTGGTTGGATCAGAAGCTTAACAAGTTATCCAAGAAAACAGGAAAACAAAACTCCACAAATATCCAAGAAAAGATGGTTGGATCGCTACATATATACGGAAATCCACAACATCTTCTTCGCATCCTTCTCTTCTAAACTGTACGAGTGGATTGTGAGGCTAGCCGACAGCCAGGGAAGGTACAAGCTCGATCCACTGATAATGTGGACTCTGGAGTTAGTACGCAGACTAGAGGCATTAGAAGATAAGATCGCACGAGATGTGGACCATTGGCTCGACCGGATAATACGTGGATTTATCGTTGAGTTCGCAATAGACACAACTGTGAGCTATAGCGAAGCAGAATGATGTTTTCTCAAGGGATCATGAGGTAGGTACATTAAATCCATAAATACCTGGATTAAGATGTTTTTATGTGAAAAGTAGGTTATGTGAATACATTGATGTTTGGAACGATGCGGAGTAGAAATATCTACAAAGGTATCGAAGGATTAGGAAATAGTCTCTTAATTTCACCTTCGTGAGAGAGCAAGGAGGAGTGCGCTCGGGTTTCTACGACAAGTGCGGTCAGTTTGATAAGGCAGGGCATTCCATAGTTATCACCTCCACTTACACCATCACCCGCTTCACCTCCTTCACCCCCATCTTCAACCACCCCATCTCCACCACCCCCATAGTTTAGCATGGCGAGCATGATCAAGCTACCCGTATACATAGGAGTAGGGAATGAGGATCTAGACCAGTTTTGGTTCGTGGTAAGAGCAGTGTGGGAAGCACAAGGGGTCATGGATGAAAACATTAAGAAGGCCACATTGGTAAGCATGATGCAGGATCGTGCGCTGACATGGTATATCAAGCACTCGAATGATCACCCAAATGTAGGAATAGTGGAGATCCAGAATGCATTGAACAAAGAATTTAGCCGGCTGAAATCAAAGACATAGTCAATCATCAGATTTAAAGAGATCATGATGCTTCCAGGTGAGACCCCTTGGGATCTAGATCAGAGGTTGAAGAGCACGATCCACGAGGCTAATATGATGCTAACAGATGCACAGCACCATGCGTGGTTTGTGGTGTCTTTGACACCACACCTGAGGATGGCGCTGTCACAGAAGAAGCTTTCAACCCAGGCAGAAGCGTCAGAGATGACAATGAGGTTGCATGAAACACCAATACAGGATCCGAGATTGGGAGTTCAACAGATCCACATGCAGCTTTAGAATCTTTGTCTGGAAATGCAGAGCTTGAAGCAGGATAGGGCCCCCTGGCCTGAGGCACTTGAAGAAGTGTGGTGCATAAAATGTAAAGGCCAAGGCCACGACAACGATCAATGTCCAGTATTCGTGAACTACTTGGTAGGAGGGGGACCAATGCCATTGAGACCATGGGCACAGATAGGGCCAAGTGTCGCAATCGCACTCTGGTGTGCGATCTGTCAGGTGGGAGGAAAGCACAGGACATACAACTATCATTTGTTGCAGAAGTATACACAGACCCCCCTGCAGCTGTTTTGCAATTTTTGTAGATTGGTGGGCCACAACAAGCGTAATTGTCACAGATACAAGTTAATGATGGAGCGGACCCCAGCATATAGAATGCAGATGGAAACGCAAGGCCTCGACCCAGCTGTGGGGATGGGGCGCACTGGATTTCAGGGCCGAGGTCAAGGATAAGGAGGAATGGGACTAGGAAGGGGCCACGAATAGTTAATTTGTTACAATTGTGGAGGACCAGGGCACTACGCTCTTGATTGTACGAAACCAACGAGAATATATTGTTCGTACTATAATCAATTTGATCATGAAGTAGTAGATTGTCCTACGTTGATCACACAGATGCATGAGAAAGGAGTACTTCAGCCTACTCCGACTCAAAATATTCAAATGATGACGGCTAAACTAGGCGAAGAAGACCCAAATGTGAATATGGTGCTTAGAAGCGGCGCGACCACAGGGGAAGATAGGGGGAAGCAACCTAAGGAAGATACATGGGTTCACAAGGCTCCTAAAAAGGAACCTGAGTTTGACTTGGAACGCGCAAAGGAGATGTTTATGGAAGCTAAGAAGAGCTTCACAGAGGCCTCTACTTCAGGCAGTAAGGATCAACCAGAGCTAAGAATGGATCCTTCTATGCTTACTACCTTTTTAGAGACATGCATGAAAATGATGCACGGTAATAAGGTAGTTAAAGGACTACAGGAGTTGATAACTAGGTGCATAGGGTCAGGGGAACCATGCATAGTCTAGAAGCTGCGAAAGCATGCATTGTGCACCAGGAGGGAAATGAGATTGATGGCACAGATTGGAAAATATGAAATGGATCAGGTAATCCTAGACCTGGGTTCAAACGCGAATGTGTTACCAAAGTAGACATGGGAACACATGGGCAGGCCCACATTACAGTGGTCCCCTATTCAATTACAGATGACGAATCAACAAAATATCTTTCCCATGGGGAGGTTACAAGGGGTAACAGTGGATATCAAAGGCATAAGCACGCAGATGGAATTTGAAGTGATAGAGATTGTTGATGATAGCAATCCTTATCCTGCGTTTCTAGGAATAGATTGGGCCATTGATATGAATGGAGTGATCAACCTGAAGAAGTGGAAGATGATATTCAAGAAAAAGTCTCTATGGGTAATGGTTCCACTAGATCCAGCTGAGGGAGCATGCTACACTGAACCTGTACACGATGATGACAACGATGATGAGCTATATTGCATTTACCAGATAATGACACAAGACTAGGATCGGGTGAACTTGACTGCAGATGGGAGGATCTCATGGGAGCACGTCAATTCTTGTACTTCGAATTCAAATGAAGAAATAGAATGCTGGAAAAACTGGTTACACGAAGTGACAACGCTGAATTTCAATATGATGATTAGATCATTTTAGTGAGTGACGACAGAAGCAAGGGAACTACCAACATATGATGGGGTAACAACGGTGGGTGAGTTATTAGAAAAATTTGAAAGTACAATACCAGAACAACAATGGTATGGTGCGTTAGAGTGGGCGTTGCGTGTGACACCTGCACGATGGTGGAAGACACATCAAAAGACTATGAGGAATTGGCACGAATGTAGAAGACGATTGCGCTTACGGTTTAGAAGTCCCAAGCATCGAACGTGAGTCGAGCAACTAGGACGAGGCAGTTTGCACACCCACCTATGTCGATGGGTGCAGATGTGTGCTGTGCAAGCACCTCCCAGACTAAGGATCGAAAATTATAACTCGACGCAACAGTAGGGAAGATGACACAAGCCAAAAATATGCCATGATGGAGCATTCAAAAAGTTATGCGGATTCATGAACAAAGTTCACCAGGCGAGATGACCTGACTAGGGCCTGCGCATACTAGCATTTCGATGGGCCTATAGTAGAGCAGAGAAGAATCCCCCCACACTAAGCACAGAAATAACCCCAACACTGACAAGAAGAGATGAAACCAGGAGAGCAGAGAAGAATCCAGAGACTACAGCTCCTACAGTTGGGACAGGATGTGAGGACCTAGGTAAAGGAATTATGCAGTTACAAGAAGCCATTCGGCGAGGGAGCTTGAAACTTCGTGAACTCGATGAAGATTGGGCATGACTGAGGAAGAAAAGCATGGCATTGGACTAAGAAATCAGTGAATTTGAAACCAAAGTCATGCAAACGGGTTGCGAGAAACTAAGCATGATGGGACCAAGTCTAGCCAGCCCTACTACTGCATTAGAAGGAGTTGCCACCTGGCTACTATGGCTGCGACCGCACCTTATTAAAAAAGGGAGTGTACCATACAAAGAAGAATGTGACGCACTAACGGGCGTAAGGGTATTTGAAGGGTGCTCAGGGCCCGGGCTAGCAAGAAATTTGAAGCCTCGTACCGAGGGTGTGACCACCTGACTATCTGTAGGAAGCATTGTCTCAGTGCTCCAAGTAGTTGAAAGAGGGCGCGAGACTATAAACGAGTCTACAGGAGAGTTGCGTGGGAAGGAGGTTTTGCGTTGGGCCAGTATGTCACAGGCGTCACAGTCACGCATAAGGGGTTGTGCTGCTATGCAGGTAGGCTAGGAGGTGACCGTTGATGTCACTATTCATGACAAGAGGTCCAATTTAAGGCAGAAAGGAGTGGGTGGTGGGCCATTAAGACAGGAATTAAAATCTAGATTTGGGACGATCTGCCGCGAAGAAGGTATTAATCACTCAAAAGTGGAGGGAAGGGTTGAATTCAAATTCAACTGTTACTATAAAATCCCTTGGGGTAGCCTCGAGGAAAAACTTGGTTGTTTAAGATTTGAGCCAGTATAGAGCATTGAGCACCAAGCTACCTTGCCACCCGTGAGTACGTGACCAAATGGATCCAGTGTAGAAACGATGATGGCTGCAAGAACCGGAGTGAGATTCACAGAAGTTACCCCAGAGCCCCGTGTGACCTAGGAGGAGCCTGGAGAGGCGGCAGCTACACCCAACGTTCCAAAGTCCCCACGTACGCCGCGACCATACAAAGACAAGCAGACAATGGGGCCAGTCCGGGTATCACCACGGAACCCACGATTTAGTAAATTGTCAATGGCAGAGAAGGGAAAATCTATCACCATTGAAAGAGAGGAGGAGGAGGAAGACTTGCAAGCCCTAGTCGCCCAAAGTGAAGCATAGGACGATGAGGCAGAGAATGTTTCCCAAGTACCTTCGGCGATAAAGTTACCCCCCTACATCCCCCCATGGAAAGGGACATCCAAGATAACGAAGGACCTGGAGGCCATGAAGAGTGTGCTCCAGACCCCACTTCTTCCAAATGAAATAAGGTTTGACGGTCTGCCACTGGGGCAGGTACCTAATATAAAGTTCAAATACTGGGACCTCGCGGACAACAAGAAGTTCCCACAGTTGGCCACGGAGAAATTACTATAGCAGAAATGGTTACACGATGTGGAGAAGGCTGGGTTACTCCATCTGTGATGGATACCCCACTACCAGTGTGCACCCATCACAATTTTTGTCATCCGGCATCTACTGTGTCTATTACATGATGGGTATCTCTGGTTGGAGGCGCCGATTCCCATCACAGCCAATTTAATTCACCAGAATACTCGGCTTCCCATCAAAGGAAACAATCCCGTAGCCATAGCAGGAAAGAGCAGCGTCTTGGACCTCGTAGAAGTTATGAAGGCCAAATATAAGTTGGAGAAGAGGAAGCGAGGGTATGTAATAGCGAGCATCAAGGACCAAGGGGTGTGCATAGCCACCCAACTGTTGGCCAACAAGCTCATGATGAAATTTCGCGCAGACGAGGTGCCCACATCTATAATTGCATTGGCAGAACAGTGTGCAGAGGGGGTCCAGTTCAACTAGACGCAGTTTCTCTATGATGAGTTTATGACAAATTGTAGGGAGGCCTAGGAGCAGGGTAAGACCTTCCACTATGTGTGGTTTCTCTTATCCATCCTATTGGTTTCAGGGGAGCTACCGGAGGATAGCTAGTTTCCTACCATTAAGAGGAACCTACCCGAAGCCGCGAGGTACACCTCACTCTAGGCGACGAAAGACGCGACGAGGCTTCGCGAGATCAAGGTGTTTTGGGTGTTCATGGAGGTGAGCATCCGAACATGGATCAACCACAGGATGCGCTTGTCCGTGACCATATATAACAGTTTGCAAAGCGCAACAGAATTCAAGGTGGATATGCATAATCTGTATATCCGGGCACGAAAGGATCCAGTCCGAACATGGGTGAAGCTTCCATTCATTGCAACAGGCTATGCAATCTTTGATGTAATCGTGGCATTGGTCTCCGGAGTGGCGCTCTCTTGATTTGGAAAAACTGGAAAATATCGCAACACAACAACAGAAGAAGGAAACCAAGTTGTGCATTGCGAAGTTGGCAAAGAGAAAGCACGAGGAATAGGAAGTGGCCACGCAGACAACACAAACCACCACCACGAATACCGAAGAGACTGAGGAAGGCAGGGAAATTGCCATGAAGCAAGACATATAGGGGGAGGTTGAGACAGAGGAACACATAGAGCCTACACCAAAATCGACCCAACTTAAGAGGTCGTGCGTCCACGAGAAGCCAACCGCACGGAAAAAGACAAAGGCAACGAAGACCTCTGAGGGAGACCTTCTTGACAGTGGTGAACTAGTTCGTTATGTCACTAGGTATGCTCTTGAAGAATTAATGATGGAGCAGACAACTGTGTTGGGAGCATTCAGAGCATAGTTGCAAGCATTACAGGTGCAACCCTCAGGAATGATGACACTACACATTGCAGAAGGTGCATCCGAAGCTGAGCAGATGTTGTGCGCCCACACAAAAAAAACCTTGGTGCTACCAGAAGGCATAGTATTAGCAGACGCTGAGGGTGACAGGAAGGGCTAGGGGTTAAATTTGGCCACCCTTCCTAGAGAAACCCTATACCAGCTGCAGGATGGGGTAACTGTTGAGCTTCGTGCCAGGGAGGGCCGCGCCCTACAAGTCTTGAGTGAGTAGACGTTAAATTTAAAACATCTCAGCCTGCAACGTGACAACCTAGTCGCACGAAACCAGGGATTAGAATAGGCCATGGAGGAGGCCTGTAGCAGCATACCAGAGTTGGTCATGCCAGCAGCACTCCCCACTGCAGGAAAGATTCACCACCTAGTAGCTGGAGTCCGCAAGACCTAGGAGGAGGCCACGAAGGTTTGACTGGAGCTGAAATTGTAGATCACAGAGCTACGACTGAAGGCGCAACCCTCTATAGCCCCAAAAGTCAAAGAGAAGTGCCACCGCACCATTCAATCGGGGTAGGAAGTGATAGAGCACGCTGTACAAGACTACACAAGATTGTTGGATCAGTCCCTCTTCCCACTCACTTCACTACAGGAAGACCCAACGTTATAGAAGTTAGAGACAAAAGCGCAGGAGTTGCAGCAGGCCTATGACAATGTCTCGGGGACTACACAGACATCGCCCTTACTTAGCAGTTGGCCAAGATGAGGGAGGCCCAAGCTTTAAAGGAACAGGTGGACACCACACGCCAGAAGGAAGCAGGGCTTAAAGCACACATCCAACCTTGGCTCAATTTTTCACGGTCATCACCACGATCAAGGGGAAGCTGGCCCAGATGCAGGATACATATGTGCTATGGCAAGAAGGTGCCTCTGGCAATGATGCATCAGAGAGTCGTGCACAATTGATACAGAAGTTGTTGGGTAGACTCCGAGCAAAGATCACCACACCAGCTGAGTGGCTCGGGACAAGTCATGATGATTGTGTTGGGGGCCTTTTGGGCAGTGAACCCCCCCATAGAGGGCTTTTGGGACTTAAACCCAAGTTTTGGGTCAATGTAATGTAAGACCCCGCAAAATGCGGGCACAGATCGCGAGAGTCTAGGGTTGTTCGCCCTAAAATATTGTAATTTAATATACAATGTGTCGGCCTACCCATGGTCCGTGGACCATGGAAATGTATAAATAGAGCGACACTCTAAGTGTAAAAGGCATTTTTGGCTAGTCTTGATCTTACGTGATAGGGTTTTTGAATGAGAAATTCGCTCTGAGTCTGTAAGTCTGAGTTTTGGGTTATAGTAGTAGGAAGAGGCTCTATAGCTGAGTGCACAGAGGCCTAGTAGAGTCCGCAGCTGTGTGCGCGGACCCCTATAGTTGAGTGCACAGGGCGGAGTTGGGATTGTAACGGAATAGAATTTAATAAAAGATAAGTTGATTCTGAAATATTGTGCATTTTCTTGTAGATCTGTGTGTTTCCACTTCTATTGCATCTCTAGGCATTTTATGATTATGCGCACATGTTATGAATGTTGAATGATTGATGAGAATATTTGGTCCACATAATTATGTTAAGATCTATAATAATAACATAGTAAGGATGAAGGATCTAGACAGTGCCTCTTCAAGCTCTTTGCAGAGCTACGTGAAGGTCAAAAAACTGCGCGGAGCAACGCAAGTGTGCAGGATCGGTTCATGAACTTCCCAAACTGCATCAAGACATCCCTAAGGTGCAAAAACCTAGTTCTAGCACCCTCCCATACTACCTCGAGTGAGACCTCAGTTCGCGAACCATAGAATATTGCCGAAAGGGGCGGTAGTTTCGAGATTTGTTTGGCTAAATCACTTCTAAACCTAGGTCAGGCCCCAATAAGCCAACATGAATTTTGTGATGTATTATTAAGACAACCATACTTGTGGAAGAGACTTGTTGTATTTGAGTCTAGACCTTGCTATGTGATTATTAGTTTGGGAAATAAGTTGTACAGGATATCGAAGGTAACCTGCCTACCGCCATCTCTTTGATCTCTATAAAGAAATTTGGTAAGATCATTTCACATACTAGGAAATCTTTTTCCCTTATGATTCGTCTTTAGGGAAGGAAGAATATTGTGGTCATGGATTCCAAACATGGCTCCTCCGCACAACAACAACAGATGTAGAAGGTCGTGGAGGAGTACAGGGAGATTTGCACCTCACCTACAAGGGTAACTCTGCACTGTCAGGTCAAGAACTCCATTGATCTAACCCCGAGTGTGTCGCTATCCAATGGATTGATCTATCAACGCCTTGTTTTGGAGAACGATGAGATCAAGAAGCAGTTTCAGGAGCTATTGTAGAAAGTGCACATCAGGCCAAGCTCATCACCCTGTGGGAGCCCAATTGTATTGGTACAAAAGCAGGACAAGACCTCAAGACTCTATATTGAATATCGGGTGCTGAAAAAGTTCACTATCTAATATAGGTACCCAGTCCCATAAATTGATGGCCTTCTAGACTAGCTTTGGGGGGCCAAAAATTTCGGCAAGATTGACTTGAAGTCCAGTTATGACCAGGTTCCTATCAAACCCTCTGATATGTGGAAGGCTACCTTCAAATCCAAGGAGGGCCTTTTTGAATGGTTGTTCATGCCTTTTGGGTTAATGAATCCCCCCGCAACCTTCATGAGATTGATGGATGACATCTTGCAACCCTTCACCAATGCATTCGTGGTGGTGTATTTAGATGACATCTTTATTTTTAGCCATAGTTGGTAAGAGGACCTCCACCTATTCGATAGGTCCTCCAAACCCCGCGACAACATAAGTTTTGTTCCAGTCTGAAGAAATGCACCTTTGGCAAGACCCTGGTTCAATATCTGTGATACATCATTGGTGACAAGGGTGTGCATGTGGACCCAACCAAGATATAAGTCATTCAGGATTGGCCAGCCCAAACCACTCTAACATAGCTCCATAGCTTTCTCAGTGTTGCCAATTTCTACCGCAGGTTCATGTTGGGGTTCTCTCATATCACTTGGCATTTAAGTCAAGTCACTGAGGGAGGAGCAAAAGTGAATTTTTTTTGGTCTAAAGCCCAACATAAGGTGTTTTCAATTGAAGCAACACCTCTACTCTACACCACTACTCACATTACCAAACTTACAACAACCATTTGAGATTCAGATATATACCTTCAAATATGCTATTGATTTAGTTCTTACTCAATACAAACATGCAATGTCTTACCACAGTGAGACACTTTCAGACACAGTATGAAAGTATCCCTTATATGAAAAAGAAATGTATTCCATTGTGTAGGCATGTCATCAACGGAAGCATTACATTCTCAGGAAGGAAACGGTCATCCAAACAAACCACCAACCCCAATAGTTCATGTAGACACAAGGGAAGTTGAAAAACCGTCGCCATCAAAAATGGTGCACATACCTACAAAAATTCTCTTTGAACATTAAGTATAAGAAGGGAAACACCAATAATGTTTCATACTGTGTCAGCTGCCCACCAGTCATAGCATTGATCACTATTCTCAACTCTTGTGGGAGCAAGACTTCGGGGTGGTTGCATCTTTACGAGAGAAATCCAAAATTCGATAACACATACATAACACTTGTGGAAGGTAAGAAAGTTCCAAATTTTCACCTCCAAGATGCACTGTTATGCCACCTTGGACACATTTGTGTTCCTTCAAGAAAGCATTCCAAGATGATTTGGGAGGCGCACTACAGTTGGGTTGTTGGACATTTTAGAGTAGAGAAAACAATGGCAGTACTACATAAGTATTTTTATTAGTCGAACCTTCATCAGGATGTTGGGAGGTACATTAAACCTGCACTACATGTGCCATTGCCAAACCAGCCATCAAGAAGAAAGGCCTATATACTCCTTTGCGTACTCCTAGTTGACCTTGGGAATCCATCTCCATGGATTACATGTCAGGCCTTCCTTCTACTAAGCACAGCAATGAATGTGTTTTCGTGGTCATCGACAGATTCTGTAAGATGTGCATTATTGCAAACTATAAGAAGACTATCACAATAGAGGCCATTGCTAAGCTCTTCTTTGAGCGAGTGTGGGTACACTTTGGGATTGCACAGTCTATTGTCTCAAACCGGGACAAAAAATTCCTAAGTGAATTTTGGTCAAGTATCTGGTCGATGTTGGATACCAAACTCACTAAGTAGACAACTTTCTATCCCCAAACTGATGGCCAAATAGAATTCGTCATGAGGATGATCGTACACATTCTACACATGTACAACTCAAAGCATCCAAACACATGGCATGAAAGCATCCCCTATGTCTAACACATGTACAATAGATCTCTCAACTGTTCAACGAGCCACAACCCCTTTTAGGTAGGGCTTGGATTTCAACCATTATGTCTCATTGATGTGGCCATACCATTTTCAACTACTAAGGAAAATTCAACTCATGTACAGTCTGAATCCGACAGGGCTAACAACTTCTTTGAGCACATTCAACACATCTTCCATCAGGTCCATGATATATTGGACAAAGTCAATCCTAAGTATAGGCAGTGCCATGATCAACATTGGGTGTCACACAAGTTCCAGGTGGGTGACAAAGTTTGGCTACATTTGTAGAAGGAGCGCCTCATTATACCCCATTGAAAGCTTCACCTACTTTGATATGGGTCATTCACCATCACCAAGGCTATAGAGGACAATGCCTTCGAGTTCAATATTCCATCGTTTGTTGGTATGCACCTAATGTTCAATGTGGACTGCCTTCGTCCATACTTTCTGTTAGCGCTTGGAATTCACCTAGGCTGAGATAGACAAACTCTCAAGGCTACATCAAACCATTTCACCTCGTAGCTAGCCCTACGAGGTATGAGAAGGCTCTCTCGGGTCAGATTCGGTAGATCTTTGAATATGATAAGCTGACCAATT
>APFE030471935.1:0-13934 GCA_000404065.3 Pinus taeda | reverse complement strand
AGCTCCCTAAAAAATGAAACAAGGTGTCTCGAGGATGGTTTTGATCTTGTGGCAACCTCGTTAAAAAATGAAACATGATTGGTCGGAGCATAGTTCATTTCCCTATGTCAAGCTCCTTAAAAAATGAACGGTCCAGTCGAAGAAGAAGCAAAGCCTTGTTTGTGCATCAGACTTTGCTTCCGACTTGTTGGGCGAGAGGCCGTCGAATACACGGCCGAACGTATTGTCGAGCATAGTTCCTGATCTTGTGTCAAGCTCGTTAAACAATGAAACAAGTGTCGAGCATAGTTCCTGATCTTGTGTCAAGCTCGTTAAACAATGAAACAAGGATCGAGGATAGTTTTCCTAATGTCTCAACCTCGTTAAAATAATGAAACTGTTTATCTCGAGGATAGTTCATACCCATCATGTCAACCTCGTTAAAACAATGAAACGTGTGTTCGTGTTTTTTGGACACATAACCATTTAGTCAACCTTCAACCCATTTTCAATGGACTGAAGCTTGGGGGGCATATACCTCGGATTGATACACAACGTTTGGGGGCATGCCCGTTCCATTTCCCATCAAGCATAGTTTGCATGTATGCCACGTGCTTTTAAGCTTGTAGAAAAATAAAATTTTGTATAAAGTATATGCGTGTAAATACATTCCAATGGGTCGTTTGTTATGCACTAGATACATTAGATTACATATGTGTCCAACAGTCGCATAGCAATAAAACACTTGTCACATGTACAAGGTCCATCAGGCGGTAACATTGAGCATATAATATACAAAAACCATGGGTCACATGTATGCACTGATACCTTTGCATAGGATAATTACAACATCATCACATGTAAAAGATCCATCCAAAAAATCTATATGTATATATATATATATATATGCGTGTCAAAATGTTTGCGCCCCGCGCATTACAAAAAATAATACATGTCCAAAAGTCTACACAGCCGCTGACAGTGTACTCCTTAAAAATATGCAAAAATGAAACCTAGGCGTCTAAGCACGGTTATGCTCGTGATAGCATGTCACTGCTCGCACCACACGTCTCAACAGACGATGGGCACGAGTAGACACTCCCACCGTGTGCCTCTGATAAGCTCTGGGTACATCTGCCAACCTTCCGTAGTCTGGGATACCTCGAGTTAGTGCCTCAAGGTTCTGCACAAGATCATCCTCACCCTCTATTTGAGGGTCTACTGCGGGTTGTGCTCTACGCACATTATGGGGCACATCAGCTGGTCGCTCTGCGCCAACATCTGTATACATATTTAGACGCTGTTAGAAAATAGACATATATTAACAAAAAAAATTAAATATATAAAAAACATAGAGTTCTTACCCAGCTCCTCATCCCAATCCTCTCCGTCAGGTAGAGGGAGATCGGGATCTCTGGTGAAATCCGTGCCCGCATAGGGCCAGTCCTCAACGACTATCATCTGGTGTCGGGGCCAAATGAAGAACTCGGGCTTCCAGGACATCTGTTGGCCGCCTCCTCCTCTGGGCATAAGTTTTGCCCACCGATGCAACCTCGGCTCCCTCAGCACTGGATCTGCTACTATCCCTCCAGGTACCCGAAAAATCGGCAGCCGCTCTAGAAAGAAGGTCACTAGGATTGACCCATACCCAAACTGTTTGTTTCCATCCTGCTTACATTTGGTACGCTGTCGTTTGATATTGGTCGTCACCGCTGAAGCCCAATCAAACACTATAGGATGGAGACACTCGGTGGCCAACAGCAAGTGATTCTTGCTGGCCTCATGGGGTGCCTGTATACCTGCTGCCCGGGTAATGGTAAACAAGATGATTCGCAGAACCAAGCTGGGAATCGTGTTGATATCTATTTTCCTGCTATTCATGCCAAAACGTGCCTCAGGACATATTCTATCTTTCACCTCCTCGATCTTCTCTGCAGAAGGTCGACTGCCTGTCAGAATGGGACGTGCACCCCGTCGTGATAAACCTGTAATAAAATAGACATCGGAAACATCCAATTCCAATGTCTGGTCCTTCAGGCGGAACACCTGATCCTCTATATCCCAAGCGTCTACTATGAAACGTAGTAGCTCAGGTTGTGCGCGTAGGTAGGAGTTATGGAAGAATTTCTTGAGCCCGCAGTCTCTCAGTGCAGTCATACAATCATCATCTGCTAAAGCTAGGGCATCAACTTCGCTGTGCTCTCGTTCTTTCCATTCTAGCACCATTTTTAGCGAAATCCTGCAAACAAAGGATAAATTTCAATCATTAGATAAATATTGAAACATAATTTGAAAGAAATTTGTAAATTTAACGGTCCAATTTGGCCGAAATTGAGATCGCGCCATTGGCGCGACTGTTTCTAAAACAGTCGCGTTAATGGCGCGGCCTCTATAGAAAAATTTCGCCATTAGCGCGGTCCCGTGCCGGAAACCTGCGCCAATGGCGCGGACCTAAAAATTTTCAAATCCCCTTGCAGGGAGCTAAAATATGAAAACTAGGAAAAATGGAATGAAAATGAAGCTTAGGATGAGGCCTCTTACCTGTTGTAGACGGCGGCTCGAACTGTGTCTTGGATTGGTCACAATCAGCGGGTGAATTTTGCACTGGAAACCCTCCAACAGTGAATTTATGAGGTAAAAGGTGAAAAGTAAATTTGTTTTTTACTTTTTGCTATTTATAGCACTATTTTAGCCCAAAAATACATTAGGAGTGTTAATTTTAAGTATTTTTAGGGTATTTTTGTGTCGAAATAGGCTTTACACTGTTGGTCGAATGATGACAGGGTCTGGTGTAGTCTAAACGAGCGTCTTTTTAACTTTTTCAAGCTCGGAAAAACACAAGAAAATGTTACTTATGGTCCGCTTTCATCTCTTTTCCTGACCTTTTGAAGCGGAAAAGATCGCCGAGTTGTCCCTCTTGGCTCATTAAACGATTACTAAGGGGCGGTCGTTTTAAGTTCTTTTATCGACTGTTAAAACACAAAAAGATTACCGGGTTTTTGTCATTTCAAACTCGTTAATGGTTGCGAAACGACGTGATTTTGATCCCTTTTTTACTTTTTTCAGATCAAAATCACTACTCATGAAAAGTACTCCTCGGTCGTAATGATCGGGCGGTTCTTTCGGGTATCATTTTACACTTTTTCGGACCTGAGAGACACAACTTTACGAAAAAGGACCTCTGGAGTTTTCTTTTCCGTGTCTTTTTCAAACTCTCTAAACATGAAAAAGACTCTGAGTTTTACCTATGTCGGACTCGTTAAACCCTGACGACATTGGGCTCGTCATTATGATGAGACTTGAGCTTCTCCTCCCTAGGGATCGTTAAATGTTTACTAGGTTGGATTCGACCGAAGCTCGAACTTATACTACAAGCATATGCTATCCCCGTCAAGCTTGTTAAAAATAATTGGGGTACTCGCCAGAAATGGCGGGGGGAAAAAGAAATTTTTGGAACCGTAATTACAGTCGTGTCGGCAGTATGTCGCTCTAGAACATGGCACTTCTTTGCTTTCGCGTCAGGGTGGGGATATCTGATTTGGTTTTTCACTTGCCTCCGTGGGTTTGAGTGATCCTATTTGACCTCTCATCTGCTCATTTCCTTGTCATCATGACCTCTGATCTATTGATGTCAAATATTGCCAACTTCACTCTCGTGCCGCCAATATGTTCAAGAGAAGTTGACCTCTGAAAGAAACCTGATAGTTCATAAATCTTACTTCACAACATTGTCTCTTCCCGTCTCGTGTCGATGATGTGGGAAACATTATGGCCCAACTTCGATGAAGATCACTTCCTGTCGACTTCAGCTCATTATCCAGGAAAGTGACCTAGAGACTCCCTTCTGGTACCTTGGAGCCTGCATGCCTCAATGGTAGGTTCTTCGTATTCGATGCGAGGTTTTCATCATTGACCTCCGATCGAATAACTCTAAGGGTGTTCAACATCGGCTCATTCATTCACACGCCGTAGATTGTGCCTATAGTACCTTGAGGACCATTGTCATTATTGGTGGTACCTCTCGCGCCTGTTAACAGCTTCCATTATTGGCTGGTAATCAGGCGATGTTCATGCATGTTCGACGTCAGCTTACATCTTCGCATGCTTGAACTTGTACTTGTGTTCGGGTCGAAGTGGAGCGCAAGACCCAGGATTGTGTCTGTTGTAATCCAGGTGTGATTTTGATACATGACTCTTTCACTGGATGGCTGCGACCATACCTGAGTCTATTCATCGATCCTAACTAGATGGCTGCGTCCATACTACGGATCTTGATTGTTATGTATTCTGTCAATGGATGGCTGCGTCCATGCCACATATATCATGTATTTGAACTATCATACTGTATCTCTCCATGCAGATTCTCGGCGGCAGCTGGATGTGATCTTGTAAAGCACTTCACCTCTCTCTCTCTCTCGAGGCTCATGCTTTAGGGGGCATTTGTTACGCAGTAATTTGTCACCGTTGGTCACCGTCCTTGTTACCCCTGCTTTCGCACACTGGAGGATGCATTTATGGACCTGTGACCAGTTACACAACTTGAAAACACTTGCATTGGATTCTCCTAAGTATGAACTTCAAAATCCCTGAAGACACCTATTGAAGATTAGCCCTAAAAAATGCCCTTTTTCCATTAGCGCGGGTCCACAGTGTCTAACCCGCGCCAATGGCTCAATTCCTCCAAAGAGGGTGCGCCCATGGACGCGCTGTCACGGAACAAAGCCCGCGCCACACAAAATTAGTCGTGATTTTTGGCCAACGCGCACTGAAGTGTTTTTTCCTCCATTACTCATGCAGTTCCCTGGGAAAAATCCCATGGATATGATCGAGTGTCGTCTTTTTCATCCATGACAACTCAGTCCAAAGGCTATTCTGGGACAATGCCAAATCTTCAGTAGGTGTCCGGATACGATGAATAATTCTGCCTCTTCGATCTATAAATAACTGTCACCCTGCATTGAACCAGCTAGTGTTGAAGTTTTGAGTTTTATACAAGAGCTAAAGTAAGCTGAGATTATGCTAGATTGATAGTAAGAGCTGAGAGAGAAGTTATGCTGTTGGAATGTTGAGAGAGGAAGTGACTTTGCAAGGCATGTTTAACTGCTAACCCAGTTGGAGGAGATTTGCAGCGTCAAGCCTTTATTGGTTGTAATTCTTCTCTTCTTCTATTGAATAATGAACGACTGTTATTATAGTTCCACTCACATATTCTTCTGATAATATTTGAGTTATATCTTGCTTGACTGATATATAATTGTATGATATTGGATTTTACGCTTGTTTTGGATTGATTCTTTGTTTGTGCAGGTGTCCATGCGTGGAACGTAAGGATAGTGACCGGCCAAAGCTAAAGGACAGGAGCGACATTTCTTCCACGACAAATAGCGTTGGATTCCAGGTAGGTCTTTCTGATCAACCTTTAAATTATGCAATTAGGAACTTACATGCAGCGTGTATGATTGTTGCTAGACCCCTGTGGGGCTAGTGGGATCACCTCTGTCCGCAGAGGGGATTTACCCACCTCAACAAGGGCTATAAAAATTGAATTGAGAGATTTAAGAATTGTTGCTGATTATTAAGAGTCGGCCACCACCTCATATTTATCCTTTTTTATAGTTTCCCAACAAGCTTTGAAGAAGTCTATTGTGAATCTGCCTATCCTAGGGGATTTCCCATTCACCATTTCATTCACTGCCAAAGTCACTTCCCCCATGGATACTGAATTGTTTAGGTTTTTTTTGTATTCCTTAGTGAGCACCTTTGGGATATGCCTCACAATCCTTTGAATGTATTCCCCTCTCTCCACCTAGGGCTCTTCAACTATTTTTTGAAAGTGTTGGACTAGCACCTTCTCAATTTCTTGGTGACACTCAAATTTTTTTCCTCTTTCATCCTTTATTCTAAGGATTCTATTGAAGTTTTTGTGCTCGATTGTTGATCAATGAAAGAATTTTGTGTTTTTCTCCCCCTCCCTGAGCCATAGCACTCGATATTTCTGCCTCCATAGGATTTCCTCTTGTTTTCATCTCTCCTCCCACTTCTTTAGTAATGTCATTTCCTCTTCTTTGCTTCCTTCTGAGTACCCATCAAATATCAATTATTGTTGTAATTCTCCCATTTTCCATTCCAATTCCTTTTTCTCCTGAAAGATGTTTCCAAATTCCATCTTGTTCCACTACTTCACTTTCATTTTAATGGGTTCTAACATGGCTTGTAGAGTGTACATATTGAAACCTCTACATAGGATCTTTTCCTTCCACCATGATTTGATATTCTCCATGAATTTAGGGTGCTCTAACCAAAATGCCTCAAATCTAACGGGCCTACTTTTGGGAGTTCCTACTATTTCATCATTAATAACATTGTCGAATGGTCATATCGCCCATAGGAAAGGATATTGGTTTCTTCATTCACCACTCTCATCAGTAAATATTCTTATATTAAAAACTTGTCAAGCCTAGGCACCACTTGAGGTTTCCCTATGCACTTATTACTCCAAGTAAAGAATCCATTCACATTTTTCATATCAATAAGTTTGGTATCCTCAATGAATTCCTTAAAGTATTTTGAGTCTCTGTCTATCCTTCTTTGGCCCCCTTTCTTTTCAGAAAGAGAAGTTATTATATTGAAATCTCCTCCCACCACCCATGGGAGGTGCCCTTTCCTTCTTTTTATCCTTCTTAGATCTTGCAGCATCTTGATCTTCTCCGAAAGCATTTGAGGTCCATACAAATTCATGAAAACTATTTTGTTACAGGTTCCTATAACCACAATTTCTACCTATAGGTACAATATATTGGCTTCAAAGAACAGAAGGATCAAGGATTGGGGGTTCCAACAGATTTCCAAAAACCCTGTTGAGCCCTCCTCTTCTACCTCTACCGATTCATGATTTCTTCATAGTTTCCTACTTGACTGATTTATTTTCCGTACTGAGCATTTTTATTCTTGAATAAAAAAGATATTAGGTTGTTCCATTTGAATCTCTTGTTTAACAATCTTTGTTTCCTTAGGCTACTAATACCTGTGGTATTCCAAGATAAAACTTTCATGATTTAGATAAGGTTTGAGGAGGGCGAGCATAGATCTCTCATCTTACCTAAATTTATTAACATAGCTCCCAACTCCTTAAGGGGATCATTGTTCAACCTTATCCCTCTTTTCTGTTGGCTCTACCTTGGTGCAAAACCATATGAGATTCCATTGTTTTCACACTTAGATGAGACCCCTTCGGAGATCCACCCACTTTTTATGGATGAGGTATTTTACGGCCTCACAATTTCGACTCCTCTCTCCTTAAATATAAGTATTGGATCATGTTCATTTGATTGACATTTATTTCTTTTATTCCTTATTTCTCCGCCTATTCCATCAAATCCCAAAGGTCGATTCCTTCCATTTTAGTTAGCTCTTGCAATTCTAGATCTTCTTTTCCTACTTCACTTGGGATCATTTCCACGTCTCCCTTAAAATATTTTGTTAGATATGGAATATTTCCTTCTTGATCATTGTCCCCAATTTTCTACCCCATTTCTTCCTCTTTATGTTATTCGTTATCACCACTTTATTCTTTTTCCCTCCTTTCTCTTCATGGTTTTCCTTGGCTATAATTTCAAAGCTATTTCTCTTAGATTTATTCCCCTGATTTCATTGTTGTTGTCTTCTATTAGGTCTCCCCCTCGGATTGGGTATTACAAATCCCTCTGCATCCTTTTGATCTTTCTCTTTGTTATATTTTTCCGCATTCCTTAGAGGGCACTCCCTTCTCAGGTGGCCATACTCATGACATCTTCGACATCTAAAAGGGATTTGTTCATATTCCACCGATTGTAACCAAAATTTGTCTCGAAACTCTAACTTGACTGCTTTAGGAAGGGCTCCAAAGAAATCCATTCCTACATATCTTCACATATGCTATATACCTGCCTTGTAACATTACTTTTGAAATTTTAATGAATTTACCCAAAGAACACCCAACAACTTTAAAGTTGTAGGTAGTTAGTAGTCCAGGGGAAGAAAATACAACCTGACCCAAACCAAGGCACATGTGAAAGTTTCCTTCTCCAAGGTGAATTTATCCATCCATGGCCGCATGTATAAACCCATTGAAGCAAGAAATATGAATCACCGCAAAAAAATGTTGTCTTTGTCTTCCATATTAACAAAAAGCGTTGTGAAAAAAGATTTCAATACTAGGTGTAGTTCTATTTCTCCCCTTGGTTTCTAGTGGTGTTTGATTCAGTCGCACAATGCTTTTTTCTAGTCAGAGCCCCGTGAATTTGCATATGACAACATATGACCTCATTCGCTCTGTGAAGTCTTGTGTCTCGAGATCGATGGTCAATGTCATTAGGATTGCCGTTGTTTTTGGCTTACACAACCCAATAGAGAACTTTGACTTTTGTTGTTTCTGTTGGTTTGTTGGATTTCTTTTTGGGCCCCTCTATTCATTCTTTATCTGTTCTTTCCCACCTACTTCTGTTGAGCCCCAGACCTTCTCTGACATACCATCTACAGGGCCATGTGCTCCAAGTCCCATCCAGATTCCCTTCTCTTTGTCCATGGAAACATTTCTGTAGGAAGGAGCCCTACTCCCTCCTCCTCTGGAGGCCATTTGAATCAAACCCTAGCTATTGTTGTTCTAAAACTCGTAATAATTTTTTTTCTTTCTTTCCTTAGAATGCCCTAACGAGGAAAATATTCTTCCTTCATGAAAAATGTGTAACTCATCCAATTTTTAATATTAAATATTAGTAATAATATTTTTTTCAAAAATACAATTTAAACAATGAAAAATTACACTATGATCGATCTATATATAGATATAGAAAACCACTATAGGTCCTTCTTAATCAAAAATTTAGGAATCACTAAAAGAGATTAAACTGACATGTACATATTTTTTCAAGTTTTGCATTCTATAAGAGATTTTTCATATAGAATTGATCTCTCCGTTTTTTTGTAGATGTCTTGTTAAGATGGATTTGTATTTGGTTTACAATTCCATTCTATTATTAAATTTTTTAAAAATCTATAATTAGATTTTTTTTTTATACATTAATCTAGATATTTATAACTTAAAAAAATTCTATTTTAATAAATTTACTTTTATAAATTATGAGCATTTCAAACAATTTAAATTTAATATTTATAGCAACTCTTACCAATTTAAATTAGAATTATCTCTCTAAATATTAGGATCAAGAAATGTAAAATAAGGCTTGTGAAGTTACTTGTAGTTAAGAATTTGCTCTATTGGAAGTTCTCCTTTAAAGAGGCAACTAAATTTTTTTTCTAGTAATAAGATATAACATTTTGGTTCTCTTTTGGTTATTATTTGCTATTGTGGTTTAAGTTTTTTTTTAAATAATAAATATGAGCTAAATAATACAAAAATCATACTATATTTTCTTTTAAATGATCAGGACAAGGCACACTCCTACCATTCAACCATTTGAATTATTTCCTATCACTGTCCCATTTCTTCTTATGTTCGTACAATGCGACCCATGGTTGTGTCACTTCGATATTGTAAAAAATGAATTTGTTGATGGCTTCAAATTCTGAATTTGATGAAATCAAATCAACATATATAGTACTCATGCGATCAAAATATGCATTAATATGAAGTTCAGTGTGAATAATTACTGTGTAGAAATTTGACCAATGATAAGTCGCTTAATCTTTATCATGTGTCGCTTTCCATTCGTTTGGAGAAGCTCCCCTTCTCTTTTTTCTTCATCCCTTTCATCATCCCAAATTTCCACACCTGGTGTGTTGTCAATCTGCTTGATGTACTCACTAGCATAACAGAAAGATGCATACGATATATACCCCTCTGTCATAACCCCCTCAGTTTTTTCCCTTTGTCGAACAAAACCTTTCAATTTCTTCATGTACCTCTCTAAGAAGAACATCCAATGACAAGAAACCACCCCAACTAATTTAACCTCATCTACTAGGTGAATTAGAAGATGAACTTGCAAGTCCATGAAACTAGTTGGCAATTCTTCTCAAACATATAAACAATCTCAACTATCTCTTGATGCCACCATGGAATGCTATCCATATCGATTTCCTTTGATGTGATCCAACATGCAAATGCAGATAATTTGGATATGGCACGTTGTAGGTCTTGGGAGAATTCATGGTTCACACACCCACAAATGAGAAGAGGATAATAACATTTCAAAGTAAATATTCCATTATAAAAAAATTATTTATAAATATCCCATTGCATAAAAATAGTAACAAATAATGAAGTCATGTTTTTGACATACGCACTCTTAGAAGGTTCAAACAGTCATGTGATTTAAACCCTGACAAATGATCTTCCATAGTGAAGTAGCATTGTAGTGAAGACCCATATAAAGAACACACCCTCACACCCACACACCCATTATAACTTCCTTTGCCAAAGAAAGGTCATCTTCCTTTAAAATCCATGAGACAACACCTTCTTTGAGAGACCAAGAGGGACAAGGCTCTCCTCTAGTTTCTTGTCTTGGCCAATGTTTCCTTTTAGTTTTTGAAGGAATAATATATCTTCTAATAGCCAATATGTCATTTTATTTCGATGATATGTGCCTCCATAAAAAATATGAAACATTTTTAAAATGTGCATGGGATCTAGTAAGTTGGCAATCTTAAGATGCTCCCAATATTAGAGCTCATAAAAGACAAATTTCTTTTTCATCCCAATGGGAAATTTCTCAACATAGATGTCGATGAATTATGGATCATTGATCATAGGCTCTCCATTTGAATCAAATATTTTTGCAAACGTGTTCACCTTCTCTCTCTCATATGCTCTAAGCCATTCAATTGGTGTCATTATTGCAAGCCTTTGGGTTCTCTCTAGTTTACCATTGAAATCAGATTTTTCTCTTTTGTAAGGGTGTTCTTTTGAGAATAATTCCTTGGAGAATTCATACACTACCTTTCGTAGGTTTCTAAATCACCTATCCTTTAGAGAAGGTCTAGAACATTTACATCCATGATACCCTTTTATTAAAATACCTGTGAAATTATTGTATAAAGGGTACATTAAAGATCATGAAGATCATAACAATTGCATAGAATCAAATTAATACGTGAAACAATATTGTTACGTATATAAAAATAAAAAAATAAAAAAAATAAACATGTAATTTACTAGAGAAAACTCCTAAGCATGGATAATCATGTATGGGGTAAGTACATATGCTATATAATGTAAAAATCTTCTTTGTTGCAATGGGTCTTGATATCTTGTATACATGTATCCTTCCCATAATTCGTTCAACTCATATACCAATGGTTTTATGTGGACATCCACATTCTTCAATTGTCTTCTACTAGGGACTATGAGAGCCAACATAAGATGTTCATTATTCACAGAAAACCATGGCGGGGGGGTTATTTTTATTGGTCACTACTAGAGGCCAAATAGAATAATTGTTCTTTTGGAGGGAATATGGGTTGACGCCATCCATGGCTATCATAGACTTCGTACTTCATCCTTGAATTTATCAGGCCATGTATCCTCTGTATTCTTCATGTCTATTAAATTTGTTGGGATTCACATAAATCCCAACTCACTTCTATGTGAGGAATGCCATCCCTACAACATAGCTAATTATTTGAAATGGAAGAGCCTTTTAATCCTTAAAATTATAAGTATGTGCCTCAATATATTATGAGGAGGACCATGTGATTTACCATTTTTTTTTATTTACGGCACTTGTCATGCCCACGTTTCAGACATATCTCTTTGTCTACATAGTCTCCACTATATAGAATATGATCGTTCAGACATGCATGATATAACATGTATTGAACACCCAACATTTCCAACAACTGCTTTGCCTCTTTCTAAAGACCCAACAAGAAATTATCACTCAGAAGAACCTTATCTTTGAATAACCCATGGTTGGTGCGAAATATAAATGTACAATGTCAATATTTAGCATTCGTAAATGGACCATTATTTAAGTTCATTTTGTGACAAGATTTCTCAAAATATAAGGGAATTGATTGATCATGCAGTTTAATTACCTCAATATTGTCGAGAAACATGCATTCGACATGCCAAAATTTTCTTTCAAGTTTTACAATAACATCATTGTCCCCAATTGAGTAGAATTTAACTAGCCGCCAGGTCCAAAGAGAGGGGTTGTGGAAGATAATTTTAGGCTTTCGAATAAGGTATCAATGATATGAGCATCATCCCATAGCTCATCATTATAGAATTCATCTAACAACATTGCCTCCATGACAGTCATATCCTGTAAGTAATCATCCATACCAATCTCTATTTGATTGCCTCCATTGCCAACTTGGGATGAAGAACTACTCTTGTTGTAGTCATTCCTAATTGGTGAATCTCGACATATTGGGAATTGAATAGGTGGTTTGTTCAACCATTCTTTGTATGCTTCCTCTCTGAGTCTTTCTCTTAGTGCAACCTTCTATCGATTTTACATTGTAGTGGGGTGCACCAAAAGATGGTAGGTGGGCAGCTCATTATCACTATAATCCTAATTTCAAAAAATTGAACATTAGTACATCAATGATATTAATAAGCACAATGCAATTGGTTTATTGAAATTACATTATACCAAAAAATTATTACCATTGTTGATCCAGGATTTCGGTTGGAAGATTCCATGTTCCAATTGGTAGGGTGAAGCGGTTGTCCGTTTCCATCTACCAACTACTTGCAATATGTTGCTCTTGATAAGAGCTTCCGACATTTTGGAAATGGAGGAATATTTTCAGCATATGAACTCTATTCTGAATCAAGATCATACAAGTTTCAATACATTTTTATTCAAATTGACATGGATAAAAAAAAATCAATCAAATAATCAAAATATGAATAAAATATGAACTTACTATAGATGGAGAAGGAAAACTCCACGAAAGACTTTGAGCAATATGGGATGAGCTATAATTTGAAGGATTGACCATTTGATATTATGATATTTTCTCCTTGCATTTGAGCAAAATTAGAAATAGATTTGTGTGTATATACCTCAACTTAATTTTGAGAACCATAGAACCACACTCTAAATTTCAATATAGTTTTCAAACCTTTTTTCAAGAATAAGCCAAATTTAAGAGGAAAGTGTATACTATGAACTATTGTAACTCATGTGGATGTTTCCTAAAGGATAATTTGAGATGAATATTCCATTTTATGTGAAAATAATTTTTCTAATAACTTTTAAATGCTATCGGTGCTCTTATCAAAAGTAACAACACTAATGCATGTAAATAATAAATACATCGATGGATTAACATAATAACCACACCAGTTTCCAGGATTTTGAAAATCAAAAAGGAATTCTATCATATCAATGTTCTTATAAAACCACACGCACCGACGCGTTTAAATTAAAACTGCATCTATGCTTCAAAATAAAAAACATAGTTGTGTCTAGGATTTGAAGAATTAAAAAAAGGAATTCTATCATGTCAATGCTCTTCTGAAATTAATGACACCAATGTGTTTAAATAAAAATCGCATTGGGGAGTTAAAATAATAACTGCATCGATTTCTGGGATTTCGAAAATAAAAATGTATTCTACAATATTAGTGCTCTTGTAAATAACACCGATGCATTTAAATAAAAATAGCACCGATCCACATTTGCTTCTGATATTTTAAAAATAAAAAGGAATTATATCATGTTCGTGCTCTTATAACCATTACTGCACTTATGCAACTAAATAAAAACTACATTATTGTGTTAAATTATTAACTGCACCATTTGCGAGATTTCAAAAAGAAGAAGAATAGATTCTATCATGTTGGAGCATTTAAAAAATTTAGCACATCGGTAATTTATCCTAATCGATGTGATTTACTCGTAAACTCATTGTCAAAGTCACATGGTTCAGGTTCAAATTTGAGTTCGACAATGATTAAGTTCGATTTGAATTTGAATTTTTCAATAAAGTTCAAATGAGGT
>APFE030471930.1:0-11553 GCA_000404065.3 Pinus taeda | reverse complement strand
AATTTACTTCATTATTTCTTTTGTGCTTGATAACTAGGTACAACACTAGCATGCTGCCTTCAAAAAGGAAGAAATTGCATTGCAATTGAAAAAGATCCATTACAATGTAATTTCATTCAACAAATAATTAATGCTCTTCAATTTCTTCCAGATGCAATGCAAGAAATTGGGTTAAAGAAAGGGGAATTTAGTGAATCACATGTCACAAAAAAGGCAAAGGAACCTCAACCACCATTACATGGGATGTTTGGAAGACATACATTGGGAGATTGGTAGACATCAAAGATCCATTAGAAGAGGAAAATGAGCAAAAGGAAGTAGAAAATATTATGGAAGAAGACAATGATAAAACCCTAGAGGACGAAGAGTTTGGATTATGTGACATTGTTGATTAAATTTAAGTTATGCTTGGAAATCAAGCTTTGCAATGTTTTGACTTTGACATTTTATGAGAAGAATAAACACTCAATTAAGGTTGTTATGCATTTAATATTTCTAAGATGTCATTTTCGTATTAATTTTTAAGTTAATCATTAATTTTTGAAAAAAAGAATGATTATTATTATCTTTTTGACATGAAATTCATAAGAAAAGCTATTATTTAACCATTTTTAGTTAAAATTATTGTCTAAAAACTGTGATTTTGACATGTCAATTCTAGCAAAAAAATATCAAAACATGTAGTTTTTTAGTTATATTTATGTTAAAAATGGTTATTTTTATGTCCATTGTTAAAAAATATTGTTTTTTAAAAACAATTATTTCATGTGGATTGAAAAATTAATTAAGGATGTATAAATATGTAGAATATCAAAAATTCTAAATATCGACCTCCTAATTTAAAAATGCAAAACAATAAAAACCTCACTAAAAAAAAAAGTTAAAATTAAAATAAAAAACAAGAAAGTGTGAAGAAAACGACCACTTCAAAAACAACCAAATTTACAAAATAATTATTTACATTTTATACATTAGAAAATTTAAAGCCAAAAAACAGGTCTTTTAAAAAAAGGGGGTGATGCAGAATACTCATTTTTTAAAATCAGCATGAAAATCACTACCATTCTAAAACATAATATACATAAAAAAATTAAAGTGCCAAAAACTATGCTCTAAAAAAACATGTGCGTTCTGCATCACCCCTTTTCAAAATCAGGTCACTTTTTTGCTATCTCTACGAAACGGGTAACAGTATCAGTTCCCGTTTCAAAGTTTACATTGTTAAGACTAAAAGTAGCACTTTCTTACTCAAAGATAATAACAGAGGAAATTGAGGGAAGCAAAGAGAACCACAAGGAGATAGAGACCATTGGTGGGAAATAGACTCACTATGTTCTATTCAAAGAACCATGAGAAACATAACCACGGTTCAGTGATATGTTAGAGAACATTTATGCATAGAACAATGCCATATACATTGAATCACAATGAAAACATGAAAAGAAATGCACATTGTGTACAATATGATCAACTAGATGTATAGTATTGTTTTGGTGTCTTTGTGAAAATTGGTAAATGTATGACCAATAACTAGATGTATGTATAATATTTTGGTGGGAAATAGACCCATTTCGTTCCTCAAAGAACCATGAGAAGCATAAGCACATTTTAGTGATATGTTAGAGCACATTTATAAGTAGAAAAATGATATATACATTGCATCAAAACAAAAACGTGAAGAGAAACACATATAATACAATATTTTTTCCCTCTCTATTTTTGTATGTCTTTCTAAAAATTACTGTGTGAAACATTGATTTCAAAGCAAGTTTCACATGAGAAATCATAGTGAGCAAAACATACACCTTATCATGGGGAGCTAAACTCAAGGAACAACAAGCCACACAAGCAGGGCAAGAGGAAATATTTTGGTCACAAAAATTAAGAATAAGTTGACTTTAGATAGAAGATAGTAACACAATTTATTCATTAATATAGTCAACAAAGGGAGCTAAAGAAAATTTGAATAAACAACAATATAATAATATTTTACAATATACTTCTTAATAGCATATAAAACCAGTGTCACAATATGAAATGTAACTCAAACAACTTTAGTTCCAAATGTAGGCCAAACATAGGACTACATTAAACTAATAGGTATTGAACTACTAGTGGGACCCACATGCAAACAAATGAATGGCCCATAGGAAAGATAGTTTCAGTTAGAAATAGATTATAATCATCCAACAACATTATATGGAATTTCCTCGCTAATATGAAGGGACCAGAGAGCAGAATAAAGCCCATTTCAAATTGCAGGGTACTAGAACAAATAGGATAACAAATTGCATGGTACTAGAACAAATAGGTTAAGCATACCAATAATGCTTCAGTGTAACTTCAAGTCGGCAACATGTAGTGCCTCCACTATTTTCGTGGAAGATTTTGATACACAACCTTTGAAGGAGCCTCTCAGTTGGATCCTAGCAGATACATGTTTGAGACAATGGATATTCCATACTAAAGGGTTCCATCAATCTCAATCAGATATATATTGCGTGTAAACCCATGAAGACTGCACTCAAGTTGTAGAAGCTCATCTAACAAATATTTGCAAGTGCTCTAGGACGGGTCTGTAATCTAAATTTTTAGTTTTAATAATTCTTTGAAATCCAATAAATTTGAATCCTGAGAATCAAATGCACAACCCAACCTAGAAAATACTTTTTGCTTCACTTCTTCATCTACAAGTAAACCAATGGAGAATCATTGTTAGACAATTTAATCATAAACTTCCATTTTTGTCCCACATGCTACATTTGCTAGAATTAATTGTGGTGTATTGAAATAGAGTTGGAAAGGAAACAAAAATGAACATTTTAACCTCTTATAAACTTACCATATTGTATTTTTCATCTTTGTGTCATCATTTATCTATGTCAATACTAACCCTCCTCTTAGTCCTCCATTATTTTGAGATCTATTATTGCATGTTGAAGGTTTAGGAATCAGACTCAAAGGTTTTATCAAGACCTCATGTGTGATACCATCTAGACTTTACTAGAGACAATATATTGGCACCAGTATATCTTCATAATATACCTAGACAACAACAAAAAGTGAATCCAATTAAAATTTAAATCATGGAAAACATGACTTGTCAAATAATTTAAACAAAAAAGCACCATAATTTAAGATGCATAGGAAATAAATAATCCTGTTTTCCCTAAAATCAAATCAATCCACTAGTTTCGCATGAGGCTTATATTCCATGTGCATGTAATGACTCCAAAACACTAAAAATATAGTTAGATTTATCTTTTTTAAACCACTGCAAGAAACATGCCTAGAGGAGTTGCCCAACAAAAAGTGGATTGCATTAAAGTAATAGGTAAGTAAACCAGTAAAGTTGATTCCTAAAAATCAAGGGCATCACCTGAACTAGAAAATACTTTTTCCTTCACTTCTTCATATGTAAGTAAACTAGTGGAGAACCATTATTAGACAATCTAATCATAAACTTCCATTTTTGTCTCACATATTGCACTTACTAAAATTAATTATGGTGCACTGAAATAGAGTTGGAAAGGAAACAAAAACTGAACATTTTAACCTCTTGTAAACTATCATCTTGTATTTTTCATCTTTTCATCATCATTTATCTATGTCAATACTAACCCTCCTATCTATCCTCTATCATACCATTTTGAGATTTATTACTACATGATGAAGGTTTAGGACTTGGATTCAAAAGTTCTATCAATGACCTCATATGTGATACCATATGGAATTTAGTAGAGACAATATATTGGCACTAGTATATCATCATAATATACATGGAAAACAACAAAAATTTAAGCCAATCAAAATTTGAATCATCACAAACATGATTTGTCAAATAATTTAAACAAAAAAACACCATAGGTTAAGTTGCATATGCAATATAGAAGTCTATTTTCCCTAAAATAAGATCAATCCACTAGTTCTACATGAGGCTTATATTCCATGTGGACGTAATGACTCTAAAACATTGAAAGGATAGTCAAATTTATTTATTTTTAAACTGCTTCGAGAAACATGCCCCGAAGAGCTTCCCTACAAAAAGTGGAATGCATTAAACTAATAGATATTCGACTACTAGTGGGACACGCATGCAAATAAATGAATGGTTTGTAGGAAAGATAGTGCCAATTAGAGGTTGATTCTAAATATACATTACAACTTTATATGGAATGTCCTTGCTAAGATGAAGGGACCAGAGAGAAAAACATATCCCATTTCATTTTCATTTCTAGATCCACTAGAAGGATAGTACCTAGTGGCACGACATGCAACAAGAAATACAATCCTCCATTTTTGGATTGTTTCTCATAGCATTTAGGGCTGTTAGGAACTAAAATGTCCCACATATACTAGGTTTTAACATATATTTTCATACTTGTTGAATTATCACACTACGCACAACTGAACAACATTATCTGGGCATCAAAAAATGAAAACATGAATAAATTCTCCATGTGTAACTTATATCATCTCATATGATCCCTGAAATTATATATATATGGTACTAGAAAAAATAGATTAAGCATACCAAGTGTACTCCAGTGTAACTTCAAGTCAGCAGCATGTAGTGCCTCCTCTATTTTCAAGGAAGCTATGGACACACAACCTTTTTAAAGAGACTCCCCATTAGATCATGGTAGATACATGTTTGAGCCAATGCCTAATCCATAGTGAAGGGTTCCATAAATCTCAACCACATATATATTGTTTGTAAACCCATGAAGACTACACTCAAGTTCTAGCATCTCATCCAAAAAATATTCTGCAAGTGATCTAGGATGGGTCTGTAATCTAAATTTTAGTTTTAATAATGGTTTGCAATCTAATAAAGTTGAGTCCTTAGAATCAAATGCACCACTTGATCTAGAAAATAATTTTTCTACACTTCTTCATCTGCAAGTAAACAAATGGAGAATAATTGTTAGACAACCTAATCATAAACTTCCATTTTTGTCCCATATGTTGCACTTACTAGAATTAACCGCAATGCACTTAAATAGATTTGGAAATGAAACAAAAATTGAACATTTTAACCTCTTTTTAAAACTTATTATATTGTATTTTTCATATTATGTCATCATTTGTTTATGCCAATACTAACTGCGGTGCACTGAAATAGAGCTGGAAAGGAAACAAAAATTGAACATTTTAACCTCTTGTTAAAACTTATCCTCTTGTATTTTTCATATTGTGTCATCATTTTTTTTATGTCAATACTAAACCTCCTCTCAATCCTCTATTAGACCATTTTGAGATCTATTATTTCATGCCAAAGGTCTCAGATTCAAAATTTATATCAATGACCTCATGTGTGATACCATTTGGACTTTACTAGAGATAATATATCAACACTAATATATCCTCATAATATACCTAGACAACAATAAAAAGTGAAGCCAATCAAAATTTAAATCATGGAAAAGATAACTTGTCAAATAATTTAAACAAAAAAACACCACAGGTTAAGCTGCATAGGCAATAGAGAAATATCTTTTCTCCAAAATCAAATCAATCCACGAGTGTTGCATGAACATTGTATTCCATGTGCATGTAATGACTCCAAAACACTGAAAGGATAGTCACATTTATTTATTTTTAAGTTGCTTCAAGAAACATGCCCAGAGGAGTTGCCCTACAAATAGTGGACTTTATTCCGGTTATATGTCAGGTCATGTTGTCATTATTTTGCCAAAATTGCAGGGAACAAAATCTCAGCCATCCTTTGAAACTCAGACACTAGATGACGACCTAACACTCCATTGATATCAACAATGAACTAATGCCCCATATGCTAGGATAACCATGCTTGAACATTTATAAAACTAGATCAAAGATATGCTTATGAGACTAAAAAACATGCATACTAACACATTTGAAATTTTTCAAACTCGAAGGGCTTATACAGTGGCCGCCACTGAAAATGACACCCATCAATATCAAAACCATGGAAGGAGAGCAAGATTGTCTTTCACATAAAAATAAAGTTATGGAAAACACAAACATCAGTCACTTGAAACAAAAACTTAAATTTAACCTTACTTGAGGATCTCAATAGAATATAAATGGGAAATGAGTCAATTTTATTCTCAAATAGAAACAAAGGTTTTCAAGAATGACTTGCATTGAAAGAAGGAAATGCACAGATTAAGGACTTGGAAAGATTTTTTTTAGGAAAATATGAACAAATTTCTTTGTTGGAGAGATCAATTTTGGAGAACTCAACAATGTCAGCTTTTCAGAGGCCAAATGATGAATTGTTGCAGACAATCCATGCTATCATAGATTATACAAAGAGGGGATAAATTGAACATCAAGTAATGCTTAATGATCTTGTGGGAAGATAAGATAGAAGAAATTCTCTAGATTTTCCTTGCCTCGGTCCAAATGTTATATGGAAAAGTTGATATCAGAAAATATGATTTATAGTTCTCATCAAGAGTTAGAACTGTTGAAATTTGAGTTGTCAGCAAAAATGTTGAGTAGGAATTCAAATTCCATTTGTTTTCCATCTTTTCTTGTAGAAGCAAACAAAGAAGGCATAATCAATGTTCAGATAAACATTTGGGAAATGCAGGAGGAAAATTATACCATTAATGGCATAACAAATACTTTTGAAGGCCATGTTACTAGCGATGCATATCTATCTAAAAATTTCTCTATAGAGACTACATATATTATTCTAGAGTCACAGTTGAAAAGCATGTCAAAATAGCAAATAATATCCCATTATTAAAGGGTGGTGGATGCTTTGAGAAGAGATAAAGAGATACTCATGTCTGAAAAAACAAAAGTGATTTACAAGTTTAAGAGGCAATGCATGAGAGAAAGAGGCAATGGAAGAGAAATAGTTTCACTCAAAAGAAATCTTGATTATATGGTTAAAAAACTGGGTGAATTCATTAATGGGAATGAACAATTGGTTGTGTCAAAAATGTTTTCAAATGATGAGTCTGTGATTACTTCTCAGTTGGAGGATGAATTGCAAGATGATAATATAAGTATGTTGGAGCTCATTGCAAGGTAAGAAAAGGAATCCAAAGAGTTATTTGATAGTATGAGATCAAAATAGTCATCAAGAGAAGGTTACTTACTGTAACACCCTCCTCCCACATCTACCCAATAAATTGAACAATCATTTTAAACATGTGACGAGAGGCCACTATGATATGATTTGACCTCCTAAGCCATGTTAAGGAAGTGGAAATGATGGAAACACACCATACAAACATTCAACATCAACATTACGACCCTCAGGAACCAATCCAAACTTTCTACCAACCAGCCCCTGGGCCCCACTAAGCTTTTGGACCACTTGACCTCTGGGCATGCCAGCATCCAGGGACCTTTGGATTCTCTCATAGGCTTGTAAGCTAGCGTCCAAGGACTATTTTTCACAGTTATGTGCCAGCATCCCCAGGATTTGAACCATTGTTTTAGGCCTAGAGCCCAAGTCATTTCCAGAACTGAATGACATCTTTAGAATAGTAAGATAACATGGAAATGACAATGCAAAAGAAATTACTTGAATAAGACCTTAACTGGACCCCTACTAGCCATGACAAGTATTTCATTAAACATAACATGAATATGTAATCTACAGGTGTAAATAATAAATTTGAGCATAGGGGTCTCATACTTAGCTAAGAATCACTAAGAGACATTGATGCCTCTACACATTGACTACCATTTCATCCATTAGGCCATTGATATGTTGTTCATTAATTTACAAGTAAAAAGCCAATGAGAGCCATACATAGCTACTGTCATAAAACATATATATAACCACCATAATAGCAACAAAAATACCAATGAAATCACAACCATATAAACTAGTATAATAATCATAGAAATACAAGGAGAAATAACCTCATATTTATGATGCAAAATCCAAACACGAGATGGGACTTCCATGTTCCACCCGACTGTAGAATGGCTAAGCCAAATCTCTCTTCATAGAACATATCAATACAAAACCATTCAAATCTTCTAGAGGCCATTCACCTCAACCCATCAAATAGTGATTCCACCTCATGGTTGAACATCACAAAAACCATCATCATATTGGTCTCCATCCAAGCCTTCCAAGGCTTCCAAAGCATTTTTTCCAACCAAGGATTCTTGGACTAGTAACTCAACCCATAGATGTCATCAAGCTTCTAGAGTTCTTTTCCAACCAAGGCTTCCAAGACTAGTAAATCAACCCACCAAGGGCTTCCAGAGAATTTTTCCAACTAAGGCTTCTAGGACTAGTAACTCAACCCAAGTTGTTACAGGGCTTCCAGACCATTTGTCCAATTAGGGCTTCCAGGAACTAATAACTCAACCCAAGCTAAGGAAACATGAGAACCAACCAAAACAAAACAAGGAAAACAAATCCACAATCACCATGGATATCTAGGAAATGGCAAGGCTAGGCAATCCACTATTAATCTAGGCTATCCTCCATGCCAGTGACAGATCATGACCAATAATCCACATGCATATTCCATGCATGCCAAAAGTAGTGAGGAAAACATACATGAAACTTGCTACTTGCAAGAAAATCCCATTGTAGCTGTTGACCATAATGTCCTCTTACCCTTTCCTTATCTTCCTTTGCCTTCTTTCTCCAAAAATCCAAGTATGCCATACCCTCCTAGAGTTCTCAAAGAAAAATCTAAATGTCCAATAGTATGAGAGAGAGAGAATAATAAGAGAGCTCCAAAACTGAACTAACAAAAGGTTACCTTATTATCCTAAGAAGTACTTTTATGAATGATGCCTCTATTTTCTTCATTTTCCATTATTTTCCTTCATTTTCCTCCTCACATGCAACCTATGACCTTTCACCTCCCTTTTCTCCTAATTTCCATTATTTTCATAAATAAATGTGCCAAAAATGCCATTTTTACTTTCCAAGGCCTTATCCATTACCTTTTCCAATTTCCTTAGCCATTAATAAATAGATGAACACCCACACTAGGATGTCTTCCTCAACATTCGACTTGGAATAAGTGTCCCATCAACTGTGGTTATTATTTTTCCTTTCTTAGCTTTTATTAGATGAAATTTCACCAAGGATGTTATAGAACCCTCCCCCTTGGAGGAACACCACCCTTGGTGTTCAACAACACCTATAACCACAAGACTGTTGCAAGAAAAACACACTGGCGATGGAGTTTTATAACTTAGCTTGTTGCAATATTTACAATGATTGCCCTATTGAGAATCAAACCAACTTGAAAACATAACAAACATAACATCATAATTACATGACACCCATACTTCTTATTGGATCTTTATAACATAACTCATGGTGGTATTTACATCCATATACATGTGTATACATACCAAACATCAGTAAAACATGTACCAAAACATATACCAAGACATATACCAAACACCACACCAAAACTGTTTTTCCTCAACTAGAAAACAAGCAAGGATACATCTACCACATCTGATCTTCTATCTCCCATGTAGCTTCATTAGGCCCAAAGTGCTTCCGTTTCACTTTACCTTGCTTGATTTCTCGGTTCTGGAGCATGAACACCTTTTTCTGCAATATACACTGAGGCTTCGGCTCAAATTACCCATCTGGTTCCACCTACATTACAAACTAGTCAATCACATGATCAACATATTTAACATACTTCTTAAGCATTGACACATGGAAAACATCATGGAATTTCATTATCGAATGCAGTGCAAGTTGATAGGCTACTAGCCCAATCCTCTCAATAATACTGAAGGGTCCAAAACATTGCAGTGCCATCTTGGCACATGATCCAATCTGTAAGGAGCTCTTCCTCAGTTTGATGCAAAAGTACACATGTTCCCTAATGTGGAACTCCTTGAACAACCTATTCTAATCTGCATATCTCTTCTGCTAATCATGTGTTGCCTTCATAATCTTCTTGATCACTCTCATTTCCTATTCCATGTCTGCCAATATGTCTAGTCCAATCAACACCATGTTAATTGGATCACTCCAACTGATGGGAGTATTATAACTTCATTCATAAAATGCCTCAAATGGACTCATCTTCAAATATTCCTTATACCTTTGTTGTGAGTGAACTCTACCAGTGGAAGGTACTCTTCCCACTTCCAATTTTGATGCATCACGTACATCCTCAACATGTCCTCCAATATCTTATTGACCCTCTCTATCTATCCATCTATGTGTGGATGATAAGTTGTACTGAAGTCCAACTTTGTGCCCAAACTTGAAAATAATTCCTTCCAAAACTCGGAAGTGAACTTTTCATCCCTTTCTGACACAATTTTCTTTGGAACACCCTACAATCTAACCACATCTCTAATGAATACCTGTGCTACATCACTAGCTGAGAATGTAGACTTCACTACAATGAAATGTGCAACCTCTGTCAACCTATCCACAACAATCATGATGTGTCACTTTCCTCGGAAAACATGTGATGAAGTCCATCGAAATGACCTCCCATTTCCATTCTGGAATCACAATCAGTTGTAGTAGTCCACCTGGATGCTTACACTCTGATTTCATGCATTGAAAATCAAAAAACCTAGCCACAAACTCTACTACATCCCTCTAGAGGTTCGACCAATAATAAAATATCTTCACTATTGTTAGTGTCTTCTGATAACTTTGGTCACCCAAATATGGTTTCACATGAAACTCCCTCAAGATCACCTTCTTGAGCTCATTGTTATCTGGCACCTATATCTTGTCTCTAAATCTGACTAACCCATTTGTGCACCTACACTTGTACTTGTACTACCACCTATACTTGTTGTACCTATACTATCACCTATACCTGTACATGTACTATCACCTATACCTATACCAGTACTACCACCTATACCTGTACCAGTAATCTGCTGCAACCTATGCACAATCTCCATATACCTAACATCCTATTGAACTGCTTACAAAATCCTATCCTGTAAGTCTATCCTATGGGAGCTCATAGTTGCTAAGTGATTTACCTATATCCACCTACTAAGAGCATCTTCCACCATGTTCTCTTTACCTTTGATGTACCTGAACTCAAAATCAAACTCATTGATCGTAGCCAACCACCGAGCCTTCCTACCATTCTAAATTTGTTGGTCAAATAGATACCAAAAACCACTATGATCACTCTTCAATGTAAATATCTTGTCCAGAAGATAGTATCTCCACATCTTCAATTCATGTATAATTGCTGCCAACTTAAGATCATGTGTGGGGTAGTTCTTCTCATTCTCATTCAGTTTTACAACTCATAACATATCACCTACCCATCCCACATAAGGACTCCACCAAGACCTTTCTTGCAAGCACCTGTGCATACTACAAACTCTTTTTCTGGATTTGCAATATTAAACATTGGTGCATGTGTCAAAATCTGCTTACGCTGCTCAAAACTAGTTTCAAACTCCTCTGTCCATTCGAACTTCTTACCCTTTCTTTGCAATGATGTGTTGGCATTATGGCTAAAGTGTTGTCCTTGATGGCAACCCATACAGGTGATGGATCACTGTACAACAGGTCAATAGCAAACATTGATGAACAACTCTCAAATATTGAAGAAAATAAGG
>APFE030471924.1:242085-267712 GCA_000404065.3 Pinus taeda | reverse complement strand
GCATTATCTCGCAAGAGGGGCAGAGGAAATCAATAGGATTAGACTTTCATTTTATTGTATATGACATTATGACATGATGAGATACATTATCATATTTTTTGTTGATATTTTGAGGTTGAGTTGGAACTCGGGAGTCAGGACTTACTATTCAGGACATGATTAAATGTTATGTGTGATTTTAGTGCTAGAAATGATATTAAACATCTTATATATTAGTTTTTTTTATCATATTTACTTGTCAATGTATTTATTTTATGTTGTAGATGGTTTAGATATTAAAAAAATTGAAAAAAAATGAAAAAAAATGAATATTTTTGTACCAAACGATTTTTTCCTGATTTTTTCCCGATTTTTCCGATTTTTTCCGATTCGTTCCCTGCGCCGATTTAATCCCGATCGCGCTTTTAACAACATTGGCTTAGACACATGCATTCTCTAATACCTAGAAATCGTTTTGGGTAATTCCACCCTGAAGACAGTTTTATTAAAATAATTAATTATTTTTAATGGGACCCTAAGTCTAAACATAGGAAATTAAACTAATTAATGGGTATTAATCTAAACTATGGGTGAAACTTCTAGAAGAAGGCAAAGATCAAGTCAATATGATCCTAGCCATTGATTAGAATCTAATCTGGGTCTTCGATTGATCAGCAAGAGGATTATAAGAGAAGGCTTGATGGGCACTTGGAGAACACACAAAGAGAGTTCAGAAGATTGAATTTCTAAAGCAGAGCAGCTGTTGGTGAGAAATTCGAAGTGAGCTTTTGCAGTGAGGGGCAGAGATAGTATCCGGAAGAGGGAAGTTTTCCTGGGCCAGAGAGTACAAGGCAGAGAGAGTAGAACGACGTCCAAAGAGAGGCTGACGCAGTGGCAACACAGAGCCTAGAGGGAGATTGAATTCCTACTGAGGAAATCGAGTTTTAGAAGCCGAGAGCCGGGGTGTGAGACCGGGAGGTTGGAAATCGAAGTTTTTGGGCAGCAGAGGATCCAGAGGAAGAGCAGCACAGTCCCCAGCAAAGGTGACGCAGAAACTGCGCAGGGCTAACACAGTTCTGCGCAAAGGCTGACGTAGAAGGGATGCAGAGCTTCTTTCCAGCGAGATCAGGGTCAGATTCTTCCAGTGACAGGGTGAGATCATCTCATCATTTGTTTTGTCCAGTTTCTCTCTATATCGGATAGCCAATTGGGCATCCAACGAATTGTACTCAAAATTTACTACTACATAATAATAAAACCCTCAAGAACTGTTGCACTGGTTTTCCTGCATTTGGTTTTTTCGGGGACATTTCTACAAAAATAACTGTGTAGATGTGTGTGCTTATTATTTCTCTCGTGATGTATTTAGTTTCCGCAGTTTATTTTGGTGTAGGTTGCAATGTATGTATTTCAGTGTTTATCGTAAAAAACTGCAAATACCTTGTTCAATTAATTTAACAAGTAGGTGAAATATTATCAGTTTGATGTAGTAGGAATCGGGTAAACGATTTTTTTCGCATTATAAAGGACTTGTTGAAGGATTTGAAATTAGATTATGAAAGTTGAGTTCAGCTTTTGAATATCAAAGACCCAGTCATAAATGACTAAAGACATTATAATCTGAAGGACTTGCTTATATGGACAAAACCACAATAATAAAGCCTATTGCACTATGAAGAGGAAAATACTTCTACTATGAATAAAGGGTTTCTTGATTCAAAGAATGCAAGGATGTATGTTACTCAAAACCCTAGGACTGATAGCGAGAATGATGAAGTTGGAAAAGAATGCAAGGATGAGTGAAACCCTAGATTGAACTTAAAAGAATTATTAGGGTTTGGAGTCAAAACCCTAGCTAATCATAATGTAAACCCTATTAGGTCAAAAAGGGTTGGAGAAGAAAGCCTTGGGCTTATGGATTGATTGCTTCCACTTAAAAGAAGAAGAAAACCTAGCTTCTAGAAGATTTGACATCTTGATGATGAGGTTGATTTGCAAGTTGGATGCAAGAAGGCTAAAGATTACGAGGGAGTTGACATGCCCTCAAAAGATAAGTATCTTGTATTTCTTTAAATCATTACTGATGATGTGGACGACGTCAACTACTTGATGATGATATGGACTCTTAATGATGTGGCCTCCTTGATGATGATGATGATGATGATGACATGGTCTCCTTGATGTTGTGGACTCCTTGGTGATGATGTGGATGAGGTCAACTCCTTGATGATGATATGGACTCCTTGGTGATGATGTGGATGAGGTCAACTCCTTGATGATGATATGGACTCCTTGTTGATGTGAACGAGGTCAACTCCTTGATGATGTGAATGAGATTAACTCCTTGGTGATGTGAATGAGGTTTACTGGATCTGAGAAGGCTAAGATCAAGAGGGAGTTGACACTTTCTCAAGAGATAAGTACTTTATGTTTGTTGTTTCATTATGAGTCTCTTGTCTTTGTATATCTTGCTTGGTTGTAATTGTTCTTCCATGGCCTCCTAGTGAGGAATATCATTGGAAATGAATGGAAGAACAATGTGACAAGAAGACTCGTTGTTGGATGAGCTATGTACCCAAAGAGAGTAGACAAGATCAGCCTGATTGAAGCATGTTTTAATCTATGACGAAAAGAAATATGTTACGAGATGAAGATGGCTAGAATTTTTGAAGAGCAATATTTTAGCCCGCAATTTTTCTGCTATGTATTGGTGATATGTTTTTGACAAGCGCTGAGGACTTTTGTGTCCAGTGTAAGAGGGGATTGTTTTTGTAAAGGCATGAGCCTGATGAAATTCTTGTTGCAATTTGGCATAATGGACTATGAGTTCTTTGATATCTCCATAAAGAAAATTTGATGAAGCTGTAAGACTTTGTTGCTAACTTAATTGATCATTTTGTTTGGCTCGTTGAACCCCCTAATTGCTGACTCTATTTGGACCGGATGTATTAAAGAAAGAAAAAACACTTTTGGGTGTTGTGTTGAATGATACAGATGTTTCTATTGCATTTAGAACGATTGAAGTTGGAAATATAGCTAATTTATGAAGCAGTTTGGCTTTGGAAGCTATCTGCCGATCTATTTGATCTTGTGTTGGAATTGATCATGGTATACATGTTTGCTAATAAGCAGGTTGATGATGTTTGCTTCTATAAGAAGCCTCATCTGAAACGGAATGAATAGTTGGATGATGTTGTCTGCTAGATTGGACCATGGCACACTTTTCTGTTGATGAGAAGGTTGTTGATGTTTGCTTCAGTGAGAAGCCACTTATTGTCTGCTGGATTCGACAATGGTATACTTTTCTGCTATTGAGCAGGTTGTTGATGTTTGCTTCTGTGAGAAGCCACTTATTGTTTGCTAGATTCCACCATGGCTACTTTTATGTTGTTGAGTAGGATGTTGATATTTGCTTTTGAGAAGCCTAGAATGGCTAAGAATTCCTCTTGGAGAGGGAGCATTGATTATTTAGCATCATGAATCTTCCTTAGGCTGTGACTGTGAGACCAATGGATTGGTCAGGAAGATTGTCACTCCCTTAGTTTAGTTGGTCGTGAGACCAGTGAGCCTAGTTGAGGAGATTGATTCTGAGGCATAGAATGACCCCTTAGGTCATGCTGACTATGATACCAATTTGGTCGAGGACACTGAGTTTGTGATCTCTCCCTTAGGCAATCGTTGTGAGACCTATGGATTGGTCGGGGAGATTGATCACCAGTTTTTTCCCTTAGGTCGTGGACCATGAGACTATTTAGTCAGGGATTGAGATAGGGACTCCTCCCTTAGGTTATTGACCGGGAGACCTTGTTTGTGGTCAGGGAGATGTACCCTGTGCATATGATTGGTTTGGCCTCATTGATTGATCCCATTGTTCAGTTGGGTACTGACCTAGATGCCATCGGGTTTTGGCTTATGGGATGTGTTGGATGCTATGTATCTTTCCTTATGATGAGACTGATGATCTCTCCCTTAGGCTGTGGGTCGAGAGACCTATGTATTAGGTCGAGGAGATTGATCTTGACAAAGAGAGAGACTTGTACTTGTGATCTTTGCCTTAGGTTGTGGCTATGAGACTTATGGATTGGTCAAGGAATTTGATCTTGAGAGAGAAAATGAAAAGTACCTTCCTGGTTAAGAAGGGGTGTTGGAAATATGGTAGCCATGGTCGGTATTTTCATCATGAAATGAAAAACTAAATTTAAATTTGAATTTATGCCTCCTAATTTAATCATGTCGGCCTCCTATTGTTTAAGTCGGTTGGGCCTTTAAGAGGCACCTATTCGACCCCCTTTGAAGACTATATAAAGGAGAGACCACCTCTCCCCATTTGACACATCAATCTATCTTATGATGAGCTTCGTTCCAGCAAAGAAAGGAAGGAAGGAGGGCACCAAAAATCTTAAGAGACTTGGCACTTGTTTCTGGTCAGCTATTATGTTTTCGGTTTTCTAGATGTATTGATGAATTGAACTCTCTCTCTCTCTCATAAGGGAAGAAATTTTATGGGTTTCGCCTTGGCCTTGGGCTTAATTTTTGTGTACCTTGTCTCATTGTCTCATGATTATTTTACTGCTCTTTCATGTCTATTGGTTAAGATTTTCTTCTCTATAACTGCTTAATGATATTGGATATGTAATTGATGCTAACTGATCATTAGAAGTAGTTATCATGTTGAAGAAAATTTATTCTAGCTTGTGCCCTAAAAATATCAACATTCTTCTCTCCTTAGGCTATCTTTTATAATTTTTCATTGAGCTAAATCTCTAACCATAATCTCTAAAGTGATTGATGGATGAGATTAGATCTCACCTCACTTGAGATCTATGGTTGAGATTAAATCTAAGTCACCAATGGAATTAAATTACATCTCCTTAGATCTCCTAGCTCAATAGCCAACAATAATTAATTAACTTAATTAATGTGCTTTTCATAACTTAGGAAAATCATAAAAAACAGCTTAATAAATCAAGCAAGTTTCCTAAGTGAGACTTTAGACAATTCCTGCATGCTTGACACCTAACCTATGCAAAAGCACTTGTCTATTGCTAAACTTCAACACTCCCTCTTAGAGAGGAAGGTATTCTACACCACTATGAGCTTATCTCTGTAGAAGACAAACTTCTCTTTACCAAGGACTTGATTAGAATATCAGCAACCTGTTCATCTGTGGAGATCTACTAAAGCTTCACTACTCTCTAGACCCTATCTCCAATGAAGTGATCTATGATCTCAATATGCTCGAACTTGTCATGGAACAATGGATTCTCCCAAAGTTTGGTGCAACTCTGATTATCACAGTGTATCATTGTAGGATCCAATTGTTGACCAAATAATCCTATGAACAACTTGCAAAGCCAAATAGCCTCACAACTCGCCAAACTCACTGACAATACTTTGCCTCTACTGAACTAAGTGCCACAAAAGCTTGCTTCCTTTTGAAACATGAAATCACTACTAATCCCAAGCTCAAGCAACACCCTGAGGTGCTTTTCCTATCCACTACACTCCCAGCCCAATCTAAGTTTGCACACCCTTGCAACCTCACTCCATCACTCCCAACATATCTCAATCCATACCACATCGTACCATACAAGTACCTGAGTGCATGCTTTGCTACAATCAAATTCACCCGCCTCTTCCACCATGAACTAGACCAAGGTGTTTACAGCAAGGCAGATATCCGGCCCAGTGTTGACCTAATACATCAAGCAACCAATGAGCTACCTATACAACGTGGGATCCACCAATTTTGAATCCAAAGCACTTAGCTTTTTCAAATTGGTGATCATAGGTGTAGTCATAGGCCTGCAGTTCACCATCTCAAATATCTTCAAAATATCAACTACACACCGCCCTTGTCCAAGGAATATCTCACCTAGTTGTTGCCACACCTCCAACCCCAAGAAGTAATGCATCAACCCAATGTCATTTATCTCGAACTCCGAAGCCAAATCTTGTTTGCACATAACGATGAGCTTCTCTACACCGGTGAGAAACAGGTCATCAACATACAGCACCAAAATGAGTGGATCATCTCCAAAAATCATAAAGTACAAGTTGGGATCTACCTCACTATTGGTAAAGCTCATGCTCAACAAGTACCCATCAATCCAAGCACACCATGCCCTCAGTGGCAAGTGCCTACTTAAGTTTGTATAAGGCCTTCCGAAGCCTACATACATGAGAATCCCTTACATGAATCTCAAAGCCCTGGGGTTACTCAATGTACACCTCTTCCTCAATAAGTCCATTGAGGAATGTTGCCTTCATATCCATCTAATGTATCTTCCACCCCATTACCGAGGCAATAGATATGACAACCCAAATGGAAGTATACCTAGCGATTGGAGAAAACGTCTCCTCATAGTCCACCCCCCCTTCTAAGAGAACCCTCTCGCCACAAACCTCGCTTTGTATGCTTGATCTTGAAGATCCACTTGAAGCTCACCACTATTTTCCCTCTAGTCTTGGAACAATGTTCCACACATAATTCTTCATAATGGAGTGATACTCCTCAATCATGGCATCCCTCCAAACTTACCTATCTATTATCTCCTTAAAATTGGTAGGCTCAACTAGAAAATTTCCTTGGAGATCCACTCTCCTTGAATGCGCTCTAGAAGTCTCCACGTGCTCCTAAGCATCCCTTAATGTTTGTTCTAGCCATCGAGGCCTCTTCCTGACAAAACTAGAAGGAGCCTCCAACTCCTCCTCCTCACAAAACTAGGAGCCTGCAACTCCTCCTCCTCACAAAACTAGAAGGAGCCTCCAACTCCCCCTCCTGACCTAAAGATTGAGTCCTTGTTGTGGGTAGACTATGAACTCTCCTCAATCTTCGGAGCCTGTTGCTCATTGTCTTTTGTCACTAAAATGGGTTCATGAGACTTCTTGAATGCCAAGCCTTCCTCAAACTTAACATCTTGGTTCATCATGGTCTTCCTATACACTAGAATGAAGACCTTATACGCCTTTGAGCTCTCACTATAGCCCAAAAAAGTGCCCTTCTCTCCTAATAGCTCCAACATCATCCTCTTCTCTGTTGGTACATGGATATACTTGTGCAGTTGAAAATGTGAAAGTGGTCAATCTTCGGCTTCACCCCAAAGAAAGCCTCATCTAGAGTCTTGTCCCCCAAGATTTTATATGAGGACTCCTGTTTTGAACATACTCTATCCTACTACATGCTTCAACACAAAGGAACATGAGCAAATACCGTCATGAATCATTGCCTTAGCAACTCCAACTATGGATTGATTCTTCCCTTTAATAACCTTGTTTTGTTGTGGGTTGTAAGGCACCATTAGCTCCATCTTGATCCCTACATCCTTACAAAAATATTTGAAGTCATTTGAGGTGTACTCACCCTCATTATCCGACTTCAAGAGTCTGATACTTTTGTCTGTTTGATTCTCCACGAGAGCCTTAAATTCTCGTAAATGACTGAAGACCTCATCCTTGGTCATCATGAAGAAAATCCACATCTTCCTAGAGAAATCATCAATGAAGGTCACATAATAGTTAGAACCCCTCACTAAAGCTACCGACATCGGACCACACATCTGTACGCTACTCTAGCCACTCAAAAAAGCAACCTTGGCATACTTTCCAAAAGCACGCTCCATGCTACTCCACACTGAACTCTGGAAGACCAGTGATAATCGCCCTCAGTATGGACAATGTTTAGTGATGCAAGTGACCCATCCTCCTATGCCAAAGCTCACACAAGTCGTCACTATCATGAACCAAGACATGTGTTGGTTGAGCCTTCAGCACATATAGATTACCCTCTGTGCCCCCAATAACTCTGTACCCTCTTTATATCTTTCTAGGAGATTTCCTGGTCAAATCTTCTTGGTCTTTTGGATGTTGATGGCCTTCATCATGGTTGCATATCTCACAATCTCTTCCTTCCTCACACATTCCATTTCCCGGAGCTTTTAATCAGAGTTTCTTAGTCAACTACCTCATACTTCATATGAGGACATATTATGTTGATTTCATCTAGTGTGACTTATGCCTTCCTGCATTCTTTCATAGGAGAAGATCTCTTGATCATGCTTCTCAAGATAGAAATAATTATTCATGTTACCTGCAACCATATGACATGACATTATAATATACAAGCATACATACCTCATTTTACCTTTAGGTCATCTAGGCTTCTTCCAGCAACTCCCTTGATTGAAAACATCTTCAATCCCTTGATCTGCTTCATGTCATCACACCATCATCCGATGAATTCCATAAGTTGGACTTCCGGATGAAACACTTGCTCCCTCTCTAGATTAGTGAACCCTCTGATGAGGATTCCTTCAAAGAATCTTGAGGATCTTACATATCCCTATCTAGCAGATGTTTCTTGACGTATGATGAGCTTTGTCTTGGATGACATCTTTCTTTCCTTTAATGTTCAATGAGATTCCCAAGAGCTATATCCTTCATGTTTGACTGCCATGGATTTTGTCCTTTTTGTCCTTCATGATTCCCATGGTGATGTCATGAGCTCTTGCTTCTAATGCTTTCATGATGCCATGATGCATCTTATTATCATTGTCATGTCGTATAACACAAGATATAGAAGCTTATGATAGGAACCTTTTGTGAGCGATACTATCTTACTCATAGGAGAGATTTGATACTCCCTCTTTCCTTGGCCCTTTTCTTTAGCTTCCTCCATCTTTCAGTGATATGAGCTTCCAAAATCTTTCTATAGCATGGAATCTTAACTATACTTATTTTTGTCTTTGCTTGAGGACCAACCTTTCCTTTCCTTTTTGCACATGGTTGAATTCTTTTATCCTTTAATATTATAGACTGCAACTTGTCTCTCTATCTCGCATAGACACCACAAATTGTCGAGTGAGGTAACCTTCTTTGTTCATTGATATTTGTTACCTTGCTCATCAATGATGACTACCTTCTTATCATCTTTCCTAGATCTTCATGAAGTTATTCCTTCATTCTTTGATACATTTACTATTGTGTAGGTCTAAGTGACCTTCTTTACTTTAATTTCCGAGAATATATCTAGCCTCTCATTTATCTCTCTTTATGTCTCATCTTCTGCTATTTAGGTATGAGAGGACTTTTGAGTGATATCATATGAATCCTATGAATCTCTTGATGGATTCAAACAATGCTTGACCTTCACAGACCTTTTCATAGATATCAATGATTTCTCTTTTCTATGAGGATTATGACAATCCTCCTTATTCTATGCAAGGACTTTCGATTATCTAACCGATTTATAAATGCCCTTGCAATCATGAAATCATTTAACCAAATCTGATTATAAAATTGAAAGATACTTACTTGGTGTGTGAAGAGGAGATCTTCACCTTGATGCTTCTTTTGCTTGAGCTGCCCATAATTAGTATCCTTTCATCACGACTTCCTTGGAGACCTTCTAGCACCATGACATTTGTGGTCTTGACATCACCAAGACTGCTTCACGACCTCCCCAGTTCATTTTTAAGTTACTTTTGACTTCAACATATTGTTGACATGTTAGTTATACTATGTTCTGATTTGAGCACCATGCTATTGAGATCATAATCATAGATCGAATTCAAGACTATGACAAGTATATTGATATGGCACTACACAGTGATGTCTATGGCATTGTGTAAAGAGGCAATGTATTGAGATCCCAAACTTGTTAATGAATAACATAACTAAACTGTGGGTGGCATTGTATAGATAGACTGTCTCATCACTGAAACTACCTTGATGTAATAACTATACTGAGACATTACCGTAATCATGGATTGTGAGAGGTATTCCTTGGATTACTTCTGCAATATATATATATATATATATATACCTAAGGCTATCTTTTATGGCATGGAGAAAGTTCAATGATCAAGAAATGAGGATCACTGATATGTTCCATCAAACTGAGCATGAGTTGAGTGCATGACTATAATTACTGAAGTTGACACTGCATGACTGTTGTAGACCTGCTTGTTGTATACTTGCTCCTTTAATTCTTTCACCCTGCTTTGATGTCCTTGAAGACAGATCCTTGTATGTCTCTTTTGTTGCCCTTCATTTGACTTCAACACCTTAGTTCTGCCACCATGTTGAAGAATCTAGGGCAATTAGCATTAGATAGATTCTTTTATACTTGATAACAATTTGTGAAATGCTTTTACTATTTATCTTATCTTGATCTTCTTATTATGAGTGTGTGTGTTTACTTCATCAAACTACTACCAAAACAAAGAGACAAGAACACACAAGTTGGCATTCTACCAGGGCCAAAACCTCTCCCTCTTGGACAGGAAAACCCGCACATAATTCTTCTTATAGAGATTCTAATTGACGAACATCAAGACCATTACACTTGACCCTCTATGCCACTCCAAGACCAAGACACCAATCCTCTTCCTTTGTTACTACTGATATCATCATCATAGCTGCTTCAGGAATGCTCCTTATCAAAATCTTCAACGAGGTTTCCACATATATGACTGATGTTTGTCATTAACTTCACCAAGATCATGACTATCTCATGGTTGCGCCCTTAACTGAGATTATAGTCTTATGACTGAGTCTTCATTGAGATCATATCACTGCACTCTTGAGACAGAGTATCTTCTCATCATGTTTATGTCGAGACTGTTTATGCCACTGTGGTTTAATTCAACGAAATCTTCTCCTTCACCGAGACTCTGCCATCAAGGAGGAGGCCCTGTCATCATTTCCGGGATCCTGTGCGATATCTCAGACAAGTTCAAGATATTGTCTTCACTAAGCTATCCGAGATTTTTTGTCTCACGTGCCATCCGAAGTCCTGAACTATACCTCTAAAAAATTCAGAGATATCCAAGATTTTTCCTATGGCTTTTGCGGATACCCCAACTAGGTATATATAGAGGTTATGTCTCCAATTTAAGCCGACTTATCCAGGTGAACCGACATGTCATCCTTTAGTTATTTAATATATTTTTGCAAGCCGACGTGATGTCTTTTCATCGCTTTGTTTGCAAGCTTCTTCTTTGAAGAATGGTGCTTGTCTTGGAGGGCTGCCTAACACTAGGTTGACTCATGTTCATTACATAAATGCTCAAGAAGAGCTCTTCCATATAATTTTGACTCTTTGACTTTCCTAGACCTATAGAATGAGCAAGAAACTAATCATATAATTTATAAAAATAATAATTATTTTTCTTGACAAGTACAAAGATCAAAATTACATTGACAAATACCGAACCTAGTTACCCTTTTCTTCAACAGGTTAATGGTTACCGAATAACCCTGATGGTACCTAAAGAGGCTGAAAGCTTTAGTCCATCTTAGTCCCACCTGGATAGATTGCCCTAGTTAGGAATCTAGTCCATGGCATTGTGAGTGCCTAAACTGTTGGAGGACCTTGGATAGATTGCTCTGGTCAAGAATCTAATCCATGGCATTGCAATGCCTAAATTCGTCATGGTTCATGTGTTTTGAGATCTTCCTTGTACTTGTACTTATGAATACCTCCCTAGTTAAGGAGTGTTGTAATATGTAACTAGGTTCGGTCTTCATAAATGTATCTGAGTCACAATGAAATGTATTTATTAAAAGAATGAAGAAAATATTATTATGACTTATTATGACTTATTAAAGCATGGGTTTCATGCTTGGGTCATTTTGTTTTAGGTCAAAGTCCCCATTGCGGACTTTTGTTAGGGTCCAACTCTAACCCCTTTATTTATGTAATAAACCCAATAGGGTCGAACTCGAGACAGGGTCATAGTTAGTTAAAGAGTCAATAAAGCCCGTATTAATAATTGTAAGTGGTTGACCCGCATTTAAGAAAGGGACCACAGTTAGTTGCAAACGGGCCATAATTAATAAATAAAGTGGCTAACCCATGTTATGCAAAGGACCACTAGTCGTTAGGTTGTTGAAGGTCATTTAGCTATAAATAGTCATAGTTAGAAGGGAAAGATCATCGATAATTATTTAGTAATCGAGCTCTGCTCTACTCAAGGTTGCCCCCTCGAAGAAGCAAGTGAACATTGCTTTTATCTCTGAATAATAAAATACTTGTTGTTTTTCTCATTTTATTCTGTGTTTTGGGTTGTATTTCTTCGCATATTTGGTATTCTGGAATTTTCCGCAGGTCAAGCGCATAACAAGTGGTATCAGAGCACTTTCCAGGGCCGGTGGTACCTCCTTTTTTAGCAGAAATTTTTTTCAGGCTAGAGACATGTTCTGGCATCTTTAAACCACGGGATCTATCGTTGAGCGCATAAACCTGCGGATTTGGGGAGGCAATCTGTAGCACTTAACACTCCTTTGTGACCATAGTTCCCTCGGCTCTCTGAAGATCGCCCATTATCTTATTTGCCAAATCAGGTCCACCAATTAGGGTTCTACTGCCGCAGTACGATTTAGATCTAGAAGTTGGGGTTCTGTCGCCGCCGCACCAATCAAATCCACCAGTTGGGGTTCTATTGCCGCAGTACAATTCAGATCTAGCAGTTGGAGTTTTGTCGCAGTTGCACCAATCAAATCCACCAGTGGGGGTTCTGCCGTCGTAGTACAACTCACATTCAGCAGTTGGGGGTTTCGCATGCAGATCTAACCCTCTGCGTCGTGAGGCTTGTTGCTGCTATAGTCTGGGCCCGATTTTCACAGGACATTGGGCAGGATCAAGTTTTCTGGAATTTGGCCACTGCAGTATTGATCAGCGAGGAGTAAAACTCCGTTCAAAGTAATCAAAAAAAAAATCGATGCCTTCTTGGGACACTTACAAGAGACTTAGCCCATAAGATTCAAGACGACGAGCTAATCGTCGTGGTACCATTCACTCGTCAGCTTCAATTTTCTGGCGATCCCAAATTTTTTCGAAGTGACGTCAAGTGACCGAGATCTGTGTATGGTAGAAACCAGAGCTCAAGTCATGCCCAATGAGAAGATCGAGCGCCTTGAAACAAGGTTGGATACTCTCCAAGAACACCTGGAGCAAATTTCAACATTCATTGAACACCTCACTAAGAGCATGTCGGGGTTGCATCAAGAGGCACATAGTATTGATGAACACCTTGAAGGAGAATCTAACCATCATATTCACTTCCATGGAAATCACCAACATTCCCACCCTCAGCCACCCAAGCTAGACATGTATAAATTTGATGGCTCTAATCTGACAGTATGGGTAGCACAAATGGAACAATATTTCATTCTGAATGATATCCGCGATGATCCAACTAAATTACATGTGGGAGCCCTATACTTGGACCAAGAGAGATGGCAATGGTGGCAGTGGCATGTGAAATGTTATCCCAGGAACATAACTTGGCAGGTGTTCTCAAAATCCCTTTGTGACCACTTTGACAGAGAATCTAATTTTTTGGGTCATCTTCTTGGGACACTTACAAGAGACTTAGCCCATAAGATTCAAGACGACGAGCTAATCGTCGTGGTACCATTCACTCATCAGCTTCAATTTTCTGGCGATCCCAAATTTTTTCGAAGTGACGTCAAGTGACCGAGATCTGTGTATGGTAGAAACCAGAGCTCAAGTCATGCCCAATGAGAAGATCGAGCGCCTTGAAACAAGGTTGGATACTCTCCAAGAACACCTGGAGCAAATTTCAACATTCATTGAACACCTCACTAAGAGCATGTCGGGGTTGCATCAAGAGGCACATAGTATTGATGAACACCTTGAAGGAGAATCTAACCATCATATTCACTTCCATGGAAATCACCAACATTCCCACCCTCAGCCACCCAAGCTAGACATGTATAAATTTGATGGCTCTAATCTGACAGTATGGGTAGCACAAATGGAACAATATTTCATTCTGAATGATATCCGCGATGATCCAACTAAATTACATGTGGGAGCCCTATACTTGGACCAAGAGAGATGGCAATGGTGGCAGTGGCATGTGAAATGTTATCCCAGGAACATAACTTGGCAGGTGTTCTCAAAATCCCTTTGTGACCACTTTGACAGAGAATCTAATTTTTTGGGTCATCTTCCTAAGCTTCGACAAATAGGCACAGTAAAAGACTACATTGCAGCCTTTGAGACATTGGCCATCCGAACAGAAGGTCTAGGAGATGAATTCTACTTGGAGTGTTTCATCAGTGGTCTCAAAGAAGCCATCCAAGCACATGTCCGGATGCACCACCCACCTACATGGATAGACGCTTGCACAAAGGCTATCGAAGTGGAACTTGCTTTAGCTGCCCAGTGTACTCGTCCAAATTTCATAGCCAAGGGGCGTTCCACCCAGGCTTAGGGCCCTACCCAAACACTTAAGGTTCAAAAAGTGTCTCTAGCAGAAATGGCTGAAAGAAGAAAACAAGGATTGTGCTACTACTATGATGACAAATACTTCCCGGGGCATAAATGCAAAGAACCAAAATTATTTCAAATTGATGTTACTGATCACAGCTTATCTGAGGAAGCCCCACCCCTTGGGGGACTAGAGGACGAAGTTGAGGAAACCCAGCAAGACAATGATCTCACAGCTACGCCAAATGACCAGTTATCTCGCTACATGCTTTGGCAGGGATTTCTACGCCCCAAACTCTCAAAATCAGAGGCTTTCTTAAACATCGCCCTATAGTAGTATTAATTGATAATGGCAACACTCATAACTTTATCCATAAGCGAGTCGTCGAAGTTGTTCATTGTTTTGTCAGGGCAGTCTATAATTTCTAGGTCCTTATTGTTGATGGGGGGGCAATGAAATGTGAAGGCCGCTGCGAAAATATTAAACTTTAGATGGGAGACTACCACCTAAAGACCCACATGTTTGCGATTAACATGGGTGGTTGTGACATTGTCTTGGGTGCTGAATGGCTTCGCACACTAGGCCCAATCACAATGGATTTCCAGGAGTTATATATGAGCTTTAAGCAGAATGACCACATTCATACACTCTGTGGACTCCAGGCAGGTGCTCCTATCATCAGCTCGCATCGAATGGAAAAGTTGTTGAAAAAGGGCCATCATGGAGTCATTACCCAGTTTAATGCCATTCAGGCCATAAAATCCACTACTCTTCATATTCATCCTGAGATGCAACAGGTCTTAAACCGCCACCAGCAGGTATTTGACAAACCTAAAGAGCTTCCACCCTCTATAGGGGAACATGATCATAGCATCACTTTGGTCCCAGGGGCCTAACCGTCGAATGTGCATCCATATTGATATCCTTTCACCCAAAAGAATGCAATTGAAAAAATCATCAAGGAACTCCTTGAAGCAGGTGTTATCCATCCTACCATCAGTCCTTATTCATCACCAGTGGTCAGGGTGCTAAAGAAAGATGGGGAATGGCGCATGTGTCCAGACTTTCAGGCCCTCAACAAGCTCACTGTCAAAGACAAATTCCCTATTCTGGTTGTTGATGATCTGCTTGATGAACTACATGGTGCTCAATTCTTTACCAAGCTAGATCTTCGCTCTGGCTATAACCAAATACGCATGAAAGAAGTAGACATTCCCAACACTGCTTTCGAACTCATGAAGGCCATTATGAATTCTTGGTCATGCCATTTGGTCTCTGTAATGCTCCATCTACTTTTCAAAGCCTCGTGAATCACCTGTTGAAACCATATCTCCGAAAATTTGTCCTCGTTTTCTTTGATGACATTCTCATCTACAGCCTAACCTGGGAAAAACATCTTCATCATGTAGACCTGATCTTGCAACTGCTTTGGAATCACAAATTATTTGTCAAATTGTCCAAGTGCTCTTTTGGCGTGGAAGAAGTCGAGTATTTGGGACACATTGTGGGACATGAAGGTGTCAAGGTTGATCCCAAAATGATACAGGCAATGCAAGATTGGCCCCAACCAAAAACCTTCAAGAGTTTGAGGCGATTCTTGGGTTTCACCAGCTACTATCGCAAATTTGTCCACAATTATGGTCCCATTGCTAGACCCCTCACTAACCTTCTCAAGAAAAAATTCATTCCTCTGAACTGATGCAGCACAACAGGCGTTTGTGGCTCTCAAACAAGCCATGTGTTCCACTCCAGTATTGGCACTACCCGATTTCACCAAATCTTTTGTGATTGAATGCGATGCTTCAGGTACTGGTATTGGTGTTGTCTTAATGCAGGAAGGTCGACCCTTGGCTTTCACCAGCCAACAACTAAGTGGGAAACATCTAGGACAATCTACCTATGAGATGGCCATCTTACATGCAGCAGATACCTAGCGACCATACTTATTAGGGCAGTGTTTCCAAATCCGCACAAACCATCAAAGCCTCAAATATTTTTTGGAGCAATGTCTATCCTCACCACAGCAAAATAAATGGTTGGCCAAAATGTTGGGATATGATTATGAGATAATTTACAAGAAAGGGCATGACAATGTAGTAGTTGATGCTTTATCACACAAATTTGAGGATGAAAGCACCCTGCTATCATTCTCTCTTCCCATACCAGATTGGATTGAAGAAGCCCGCAAGGAATGGTTTTCACACCCCTCTCTCTCCCAACTCATTAATAACTTACGAGGAGATCCTAATTCCTCAATTGGCTACTCTTGGAAGGATGAGATTCTTCGCTACAAGGATCGAGTAGTTATATCGCCAACATCCACCCTCAAAACTCACATTTTGGCAGAATTGCACTCATCTCCCACTGCAGGGCATGCAGGCTTTCAAAAGACTTACGCTCGCACTCGTCATTCTTTCTTTTGGACGGGCATGAAAATTGAGATTCTTACTTTTGTAGTTGAATGTGATGTGTGTCAACGCCACAAAGGAGAAACAGTCAAGTTACCTGGAACCTTACAACCATTGCTAATCCCTACCTCCGACTGGAGGGATGTTTCTATGGATTTCATTACTGGTCTCCCGAAGCCGGGCAACAAATCCGTCATCATGGTGGTTGTGGACAAACTTTCTAAATATGCTCATTTTTGTGCTCTACCCCACCCATTTACCCACTCTTTGGTGGCTCAAGCTTTCATGTACCAGATCTTCAAACTGCATGGCATGCCAACTTCCATTGTGTCTGATCGTGACCCGACTTTCACCAGCAAATTTTGGCAAGAACTTTTCAAGATACAAGGCACAGTACTGCCTATCATCCCCAAACTGATGGTCAAACTGAAGCAGTCAACAAATGTTTGGAGACATACCTAAGGTGCTTCACTTCAAGAAAAGCAGCATCAATGGTTAGAGTGGCTACCTTTAGCTGACTATCATGAAGCCACCAAGATGACTCCATATGAAACAGTGTATGGCCAACTCCCACCTTCACCTATTTCTTATATCCCTGGATGCTCTAAGGTGCAAGCAGTTGATCAACTCCTACAGAACCGTGTCGCCATGCTAGTTCGTCTCAAAGATAATCTCCATCAAGCTCAAAATTGAATGAAGCAACAGGAAAACCAACATCGTTCCAAGCGCACATTTCAAGATGGGGATCAGGTATTCCTGCGGCTGCAACCATATAAGCAAACATCGCTCAAAGAAAAGGGCTGCCAGAAAGCAGCTCCAAAATTCTACGGACCTTATCAAATACTTCAGTGCATTGGAGCAGTAGCCTACAAACTGACCTTGCCACCAACTTCAAAAATCCATCCAGTCTTCCATGTATCATGCCTCAAGAAAGTGGTGGAGAACAACTGCAGAATTCAAACCCGTCTACTCGAATTGGATGAGGAAGGTTCACTTTTGCTCCAACCTGAACAGGCCCTCGATACTCGTGAAAGACATCTGCGCGACTACACGATCAAGGAAGTCCTCATCAAGTGGAAAGACACCTCTCCAAAAGATGCGACCTAGGAACCAGCCACTATTCTTCAATAGTTTCCGCAGCTTCAGCCTTGAGGACAAGGTTGCTTTTGATGGGGGAGGGCATGTTAGGGTCCAACCCTAACCCCTTTATTTATGTAATAAACCCAATAGGGTCGATTCATAGCCATAGTTAGTTAAAGAGTCAATAAAGCCCGTATTAATAATTGTAAGTGGTTGACCTGCATTTAAGAAAGGGACCACAGTTAGTTGCAAACGGGCCATAATTAATAAATAAAGTGGTTAACCCATGTTATGCAAAGGACCACTAGTCATTAAGTTGTTGAAGGTCATTTAGCTATAAATAGTCGTTGTTAGAAGGGAAAGATCATCGAGTCTTATTTTGTAATCGAGCTTTGCTCTGCTGGAGGTTGCCCCCTCAAAGAGGCAAGTGAACATTGCTTTTATCTCTGAATAATAAAATACTTGCTGTTTTTCTCATTTTATTCTGTGGTCTGGGTTGTATTTCTTCGCATATTTGGTATTCTGGAATTTCTCGCAAGTCAAACGCATAACAACTTCTAGGATTTATTCTGAGCCATTAGAGTCATTGTCCAATTAAAAGAGACCCTTCTTTGGCCTTTTGAATCATGTAAAAAAAATTAATATTTAGTCAAATATACTATTTGTCCCCTCCAAACCAAGTCAACTTCAAGAAGGGCAATTCGACCTCACTGGAAGGTTATACATACAAGGCAATTCGAATTCATTTGAAGCATTCATTCTCTCTCTCATAAGTTCGATATCTAGAAGCAAGAAGCTGGGAAGTGCGAAGTTGAAAAAGAGCTGGAAAAGGGTTGAGAAAAGGTGCAAAGTTTTGGAAGGAAGAAAGAGGACATCAAGATCGAAATTTTCAGCCATCTCTCTCACATCAGAGGGGTATCTAGGGAGATCGAAGTTTTTCTTTGTCTAGTGGAAGCCACTATCGCTACCAGTTGTTGGATTGACGCTGCAACTACAAATTGATGTTGCTACGTCGAAGTTGCTTTTGAAGGGTTATCATCTACAAGAAGGATTGAGGGCTGACTTGATGTGGAGAAAGTCTTTGTCTAATCAAGAGTCTTGGATTATCTAGAGAAACTATTGAAAGAAGAATTGTTGACTAGGTTTTCCCCTAGATAAGGGTTTTGCCCTGGCTGCCCACCTACATCTGTTGTCCTTGTGCTATTGTTTTGGTAATTGCTTGATGAACTAAAAGATAAAAAATGAACATATAGATAAAAGAATCACAAGTAATTATCTATATAAGAAAATCTTTTTGCCTTTCTGATTTTCTAACACTGGGCACTTGTACCAGTTAAACCTTCCCCGTGTGACGCATGTGAGATCTCTAGCTGAATACAGCCTCACACATGCGGCTGCTCCTCGCTAATATGCTAAAATTGTTGTATGGTCTTGCTGGGAATGATCTCTTGTTGCTGAAATCTCTCTTGATATTTTCCTCCATTGGCCTTGACCTCTAGATGAAATTCCTCCTTCACATTTTAATGAGATCTTTCACTTGAGAAAATGTTCTTCTGAAATCTGTCCCTTCTTCTCTCCTTAAGCTGTCTTTTATAATTCTTCATTGAGCTAAATCCCTAACCCTGATCTCCAAAGTGATTGATGATTGAGATTATATCTCACCTCACTTGAAATCAATCGTTGAGATTAAATCTAAATCACTAATGTAATTAAATTAAATTTCCTTAGATTTTCCTAGCCCAATAGCCAACATTAATTAATTTACTTTATTAATGTGGTTTTCCTAAGTAAGAGTTAGGAAAATCATAAAAACCACCTTACTCAATAAATTAAGCAACTTCCTTAAGTGAGACTTTGGATGACTCCTGCATGCTTGACACCTAACCTATGCAGGAGCACCTCTTCACTACTAAACTTTAGCATTTCCAAATCAAGAAAAACTATACAGGTGTTTCAGTGGCATTTTGATTTTTTCAGGCATTTCCGATATAGTTTGGGGGCCATTTCTTGCAACATAGTGTTTTTCCATATGAAAAGGGAATTGTTGTTAGGTCCAAAGATGTTTTCCCTTCAACAATGATATATTCTCCTCAACAACATTGCACTTTAGCAGGTCCTGTAGAACCATTGGACCCTTGTGTCAATTGCAACGGTGAAGAAGGCACTTAGTTTGGTGTCCTAACAGTTATAGGAGGTGTCTATGATTGAGGCACATGCATTCACCACGTTTAACATTTTCTTTAGTTTAGACCTAAGATGCACAAAATGCAAAAACATGTACAAGTTTCCAAAATGGGAATGCTTGGAAACGTGAACCCCCAAAACGACTATGCAAGGGAAATGCAATATATAAAAAATACAAAAAATATAGATATATAATATTTTTAATAACACATTATCTTGCAAGAAAATAAGCAAAAAAATAAGAATGATAAACATAAATGACATTTAGAAGGAAACCCTTGATTACTTGATGCAAAATCCCATAGATTGGTGGTCTTTACTAATGCCAAACCCATACCTTCATACTCAATATAATCTAGTGGAAACACTACAATCCTGCCAACCCAGAAATCCTGAAAACTATTGAGTCTGATGAATTCTGAATGAAATATGAATTTCTGCCTTTTTCCATATGAAGTCCAATGATGTTGGGACTACTCCCAAATATCCTAAAACAATTAATGGTAATGTTAAAAATTTAAGCAAAAGGAAAAAAAAAAGTAAGATAAAGGAGAATGTCAACTTTTACTTACCGAGGTTACAAACTCCTCAGAGCTCAATCAAAATAGACAGATTGAAAGTTTTGAAGCCAAATGTGAAGCGTTGCGCCATCAAATGGCCAGTATGACTATGAGTCCACAGCCAGCAACTTCAAATAACAAAATGTCTATTGGTTCCAAGGAAGATGAAAAGAAGGAAGAAGAATAGTGCTACAGATGCCTGGAGAATAGGATGAACTGGATCAAGATCCTCAGCCTCCACCCCCAACCCAATTCCTGGCCTAAGCAAGAGGAAGCATATAGCAGGAATGTTCTTAATTAACTCCCGGTTCTACTATGTATTGCAAAACTGATCTTTTTGTTTCAAACATTCAACTCTATTTTCATTGCAGGGTGCCTTTGAATATGGCCTTATGCCCGTTGCAATCATTTGGAGCAAAAATAGTATCAGAGCCAGTTATTGACCTGGCATTCTCGGGAGAAGGCAGGTACACCTTTTGATTCCATTTCTTCTGGGTTAGCAGGAGCCCTCGTTTTCGTTTACGACTTTCCGTCTTCTTTTTTGAAAAAGGGGGAGAAACATAGTGTTAAAACAACAGAGACAGGCACATCCATTATTGTATTGCTCAAATTGACCGTGTGAACATGATTTCATTTATAATCCAAAAGTTACTTTCTGAAGATACTATTTGTTTCAATTAATTTTCTTCCGGGTTCACCATTTTCAAGAGACCTATCCCTTCACAACCACAGTTGCAAGGGAATTTATATAATAGTATAGCTATATACAGGTTTTCTCGAAGATTCATCATTCCCTAAACCGGGCCAGATATCTTCTGCGTTTCGGTTGAAACGTGCATAATTTAGATCTTGACCTTGCTTAGATTTCTTACGGATACTTTTACAAAAAGCTGGGGCTTTGACTGTTCTCTGCTGTTGAACAAGCGCTCGTTAGGTGTCCTATTTTGTATCCTCGTTTAATCTACCCGCCTAGTTATGATATGCCAATTTTTCTATTTCACAAAACTTGGTGGTGTCAACCAGATTTTTGGCTTCTCTTAAATAAGCCACTTTATTGTAGCATATAACTATAAAATAAATCAGACCCAAAAGAAAGAATAACATGCAGTATCCTAGCAAAATTACAAGACTATTGTAATTTGAGAAGGAACAAATCTGGTTTTGAAGATATTTCTTCAAAATTGGGAAAAATACGTTTCTCCTTGTCTACCTCAAATTTGTAAGCTGCGGCCATATGTCATAAAGGATTCAGGCACTGACCTTAATTATCATGAAATTTCATATTCTTGTAAACTCCATAACTTAATTGCCCGGGATCTTGAGGTATTTAAAACAGAAGTGGAGTAAGACGCGAGACTCACCATTTTGTATGGAGCAGGATAAATATTGGCCGATCGCACCCAAAATGCACGAATCTTCCTCTACCTGGTCGCGGAGATTCCGATTTCTCTGTACGCTTAAATTTGTTGAAGCTTCAATTACTTCTGGCACTTCTATCTGCACTACTCTAATACATTTTGTTCGAATCGCGGGCACATCTGATACAAATAGGAGGAAGAAGCGACATACATATATTTGTATTTCGAGTTAAAAGTCGTCTGATCTGATACAAATAGGAGGAAGAAGCGACATTCTTTACATATATTTGTATTTCGAGTTAAAAGTCGTCTGTCCGTATGAGTAACTTAGCTTTGAAGTCATACCCCTTTGAAAAAAAATCACAATATTACCATAACCATCTCCTCAATTTTTGATAAATCTGAAATTATGATGAATCTAGGCTGGTTTATTAGATATTGGTGGAGTTCATATTATTTAGGCACTTCACTATGGTCCCTCACTAATAACAAATTACAGGTCAATTTTCCTTATTGATAATGAGATGTGATTCTCTATGGTGGATCTGCCTATATATATACATCATTATGAAATGAAATGATATTTTAAGGTCCACGAGACTAAAAATAGTCTATGAGACCATTAGTTCCTTGTTTTTCGCTCTTTGCAATTCAGTCATTTTCCAATTCAAATTGATGATGAGCTCACCCAACCTTCCAACAATCCCCTCGCTAAAAAGACAATGCCAAGTAATTGATGCTAACATGTTCTTATAACTTTCTCTGATGTCTTTGAATGCATCACATTCCAAAATGAAATGTTTTTCCGATTCCACAGCCCCAGATGTGCAAAATGTACACACCCTTTCTTCCCAAGCTTCTTTAGGCCTTTTCCACCGTCCTGTTTCACACCGAAGTTGATGTGAGTTGGTCCTTAATTGAGCAATAAGAACCTTTGCCCTCCACGAAATGCTAGCTCCAATGAACTCTTTTTGTTGTAAATCACACGTAGGGTTGAATTCCTCAATGTAATATTTCTTCTTTCTACCCAACTCTTTTCCCCATACCTTTTTACGAAACTTCTCCATAACAAAATCCTTTAGCTCCTTGCTATATGTGGGACAGGCATTAAGGTAGATATTCCATTTTTGCATCCATGTGTAGGTTTGTTTCATCCAAGTTTTCTTTCTTTCTTTTTTTTTGTTAAGGCGAGAGCAGAACCTTCTATTCAATCAGAAAAAGAAATATTGTACAAAAGGCTTAACACACAACTAGCCTTTAGATCCTGATCCAAAGATCCAACGGAAGAGAGACATTTCGGGTGGCCAATAAGCACACCGTTTATCAAGCAAATCAGACCCCATGAGCTCAGAAGACCGTAATTGATAATTCTATCGGGTTCGTTTTTCACATAACTTTCGTTCAAATACACCTCCCGAAATTTGCCAGAAGCACGTGTTACCAGATAGATCGCGCGAGCAGCATGGAAGTTAACCTTAGAATTGAACCCACCAACAAGCCTGAGTAATGCTAGCCGTAGATTGACCATAGTAGATCCAACGGTCACGAAACATATCGCATGGCCTAACCTCACCGAAGATTACCGCGCGATGAGGGCGATATTGCCTCCCCACCCTGAGCCACGTGTTGCATGGTGAGTGGAATCGCTTCTGAACAAGAAAAAACTGCTACCAGCCTCAAAGTGGTGCAATACATCGGAAACCATTTCGAGTGCAGTAAAGCTGTCGCCGGCCAAGAAAGTGGGGCATAGCGGTTGCCGTGAAAGACTGTATCCCGTCGCCTTGGCCAAAAGAAGAAGAAGATCCCTGATTCCAGCCAATCCACTGAAACTTCTTGTACGTTGATACCAAACATAGACCTGCATACCCAAAACGACCTTGCTTGTGTCATAACTCTGCATAAAGGTCAACCAGATCCCATTTCTATGGCCCTGTTTCGATATACCTTGTAGTCCTCTTTCGCCTGACTAAAGCATTACTCCCTTAATCTGTTCTTGTAGAAATTTTGAATAATTTAACACATATTCAATGGAGATTATCCTGATCATGTACTATTGCGGAAAACATACACAATACATAAGCTCCTCTACGTTGATCATCAAATAGCAGCATCAATAACAATAAAACATCAAGAGCATTCACACATTCACACAGTATTTATCCCAGGGAAAGCATCTCGCTAAAAACCCCAACTATCTGTATATTAATGATTGAGTCATGTAACATTACACAGCATAATACTTCTCACAAGTATCTCCACCTCTGTTAACACAATACAGCTCAGATTATTCCTCACAAATCTCTTCCATCGCTTGCCTGCCTCAACTGTCCAATCCTGCAAAGAGAATACTATGAATAAATCATCCATAATTCTATTTTCGCCTTGAATACCAGCAATCCTCATTGGATACTCAATCCCTTCTGATTGAGCAAATCATCATGCCCACAGCTAATATCACAACTGATAGCAATTCTGATCCTCAACACCGTTCCTGCTGAACTGAACAGCACTGACATGCACTGAGTTAACTATGTATTCATTAGTTGTATTATGAGTTAACTAACTTGTGAAATTGAATTTAATAACTAATTCACCCAACTCATCTCTAGTCTATTCGCCAGTTAGAATAAATACAACCAGTTTAACAAAGCTAACTGAACACAACTCCATCAACTGCACCTCCAGTCCACTAAACTCAACTCACTTGAGTTCTAACTGAAGTCATGCATGCAAATATTCAACTAACCCATAAGAACCACGTATTTCCTTCATGCAATTGCATGTGCCACATCCGTAGCTCGAACTGAAGTGCTCCAAGAGAATAACATTAAGTTTATAGTCCAAATATTATTGTGAGATAATAATATTTGACTTTTCTATTTTTGACAGCCAGTCTAAAAATAGACTTGATCACTCACACTTTCATCAAAAATAGAAGTCCATCTATTTTTCCAAATTGATCAATCATCCATAAACAGCAACCTGCAATCCATAGACATGATCCATATGTCTAAAAATAGACATAGTCTAAAAATAGACTTGCGCCAAAAATAGCCTGCGGGCCCACTTAGTGAAGGCGACTCTTTTCACTAAGATCCATCATCTTGTTGCATTCTCAACAAGCATTTCTTGTTGCACACTTTTCAACACTACTAGTGTCTCGCCAATGTTGTAGCGGCTACAATAACCCTCCAAAAATTTATCTATGCTTCCATTTTGGAGCCTTCCTTCTAAACCACAATAGCTCATCTTACACTGATCCAGGTAATTGTGTTTCGACTGAGCCTTATTCTTTTCATCTTGGCTTGTGTTTTCTCACTTATTACATTTTTTAATGCACAAGTCGATCTCCTGACTTGGTCCCTTGACAGTTTCGGGCTTGCCTCAAAGAAATGCACAATTCTTAAGGGAAACTGACCTTGTTGTTGGGAATTATGTGGTCCTGACTTCTAGTGACCTTAAGCTCAAAAAATGCATAGTATTGAATGGCAACCATCCTTGAGCTTGGAAATTGTACAAATATGAGAGGCAGCCCAGAGCCACTGAGCCCAGAAATTGCGCAGACCTCACTGTGCTCAGAAACTGCACAGTTAATGAGCCAGAGAGTTGCTCAGTCCTTCCCATAATTGTGCAATATTTTCGGGAAATCCATGGTAGTTTATCTTGGAAAAGCAAAAAGCATCCCTAAAAAATAGCGATCTATTTTTAGTAACCCAAAGGAGGCACTTGCATTATTTTTAGAAATTGTTGCCAAGTACACATCCTAAACCCTAACTTAACCAAATCTATTTAATTGACACTACTAGAGCTCATTTACA
>APFE030471924.1:181372-191377 GCA_000404065.3 Pinus taeda | reverse complement strand
ACGGTAAAGAAACACATTTTACCTAACTCTATACCTAACTCTATACTAGACCAAGTTGAACTTAACTATTTCCTATGTGTCGGAATATCCTAACAGAATCTAGGCATATAATCTCTAGAAGTCCAAGAGGAAGAATTTGTGTACAGGAGTCAACCATTTCCAGTGTTCGAAATCAAAGAGCAACCACAGAACAGAGGCGGGGCACAATTACAAAAAAGGTAACATCGCTGTATATTTCCTTTCACATATTTCGCTTAGAAAATCGAAGGACCATAAATAAAATTGACTATTGTAAATCCAGAACAACTCCATGAAAAGAAAAGGCCACTAATATACATAGAGTAAAATATGACGCATAGTCGGAAAACCTCACAAGCCAGAAAACCCTGGACTAGGGTTTGACAAAAACTGACCAACAACGACTTCCATCTCTTTTAAAACTTAACACAGGATTGACCGAAAGGAATACAGCCAAACTAAACTCCATACAACGACCAAAAGACCTGAGCAAGTCTACAGTAACCATATTATCAAGCAAACTAGAACCAGACATTTGAGATTCAGGCCTACCCAAGAACAAGCGAACTCTACAAGTTAAGGACTGGAGGTTACGCACGCCCAGGTTGCCAACAGCTACCTGCAACCATCAAACCGATTGTATCACGAATAAATCCAAGAGGAGAACTACAAATAAATGTGCAAATGCATGCAGAACTTTAACAGAACAGTGAATTACCTGGGAGAACGAAGCCGAAGACAACCATGGTGACATTCTGAAGAAATTGACCGACTGTAGACCAGAGGAGCCAAAGTGGGTAAGTTCCAGTAGCAGAAGCCAAGCAAGATTGAAACATGGACAGGAGGTATTACATGTTCCGAATGAAGAATGAGCGCCCGAGAGGTCCTGTACTCGGGACAAATACAGTGCCGCATTGTGAGAGACCAGAACAACAGTAAGCGAAAAAGACTTAACCAGATTCGAACCAGGAATAACAAGGGTCCAAGAGTTACAATAAAATCACAGTAACTTCTAGAAACGGCTACAAGCCTCGACCAAAACCACGAAGATGCACACAGACCAGCAAGATATTGCAACCAACAACAAACGTTGAAAAATACCTTAAAGAATACGCGCATGCATGGGAGGAAAGAACAGTAACACTTACCAAGGTTGAACCACGGACTTGAGCCGAACAACCACTAAACTCAAACACCATTTCCATTACAGTTGCAAGCAGGTCGAATAGAGGAGGGACCGAGTTTTGTCCCGCACAGAGAATTGAACATACCAACGGAGCTGAGCAGACATCGTTCCACAAAAGGAACCAAGAAACCCTCGACCAGAAACCCTCAGCGCGGAGGAAACGGAGGAACAATCTAGAACTGCCATAAGGAACAAGGGTTAAGGCACGAAGAGCGAGTGGGAGTAGTTTCGAGGCGGAGTACAGAGCATTCACTGCGGCATTAACTCTCTAGCTACCAACCTAACATAGAATCCCGCGGATAATCACACTTCAAGATTTTTATTGCCACGTATACCTTTCTTTCCCGCGCGTAAAGTGTAGACCTTTGGGTTGGGTTACACCAGAGTGGTATCAGAGCTTGAGGTTAAAGAGATTTAAAAAAAGAATGGACATAGATAGACGAGGACGAGGCTGAGGTGCTCGTAGAATGGCAGATGAGGCATTACGAGAAGAACTCAGAGTTCTTACTACTCGTTTGGAAGCAGTAGAGGTAGGCAGGTGAAGAGATCCAGAAATGGGCAATGTGAGTGAAGAAGAAGTAGAAGTGGTAGTAGATGGACCTGAAGGTGAATCAGCAGAAGTGAAATTGCTGAAGTTTGTCTTATTATTGAACATCAGACCAAAAGCAGAACTCCCAATATGCGATGGTAGTTTGTCTATTGATGTTGTGTTAGATTGGATTAGTGAGATGGACAGTATTTTGAATGTGGGGAAGTTACTGAAGACCGTAGAGTCAAATTTGCAGCAACAAAGCTGAAAGGACACGCAACTCTGTGGTGGGATAGTGTCCAGAATGAGAGGAAGAGGTTGAACAAAACACCGATTAAAACTTGGACAAGGATGGTAGCCAAATTGAAGGGTAGATTTCTGCCAAGGGATTATCAAATCGCGTTACATAGACAGGTATAGAACTTGAGGCAGAGGGGACTGACTGTGAAGGAGTACACAGAGGAATTCTACCGAGTGAATTTGCGAGCCAGATATACAGAAGATACGGCAGAAAGGACAACCCGATATGTTAATGGATTGAGGATGCATATTTTGGATGAAATAAGTATTTTGTCTCCAAATAATACTGAGGAGGCATACCAGAGCGCAATTAAAGCAGAGGAGAAAATTAACCGAAGACAGAATGCCCGAAGAGGACGAGGGTCTACCAGAGGGAGAGGCTAGTCTTATGGAAGGGACCAGACTACCAGCAACAGTGAGGAAGCCAGCAATTTGAGGACTTTGGGAACAACAGAAAAAGGAGACAGAGTAAGAGGTGGCAGATCGTTCCAACGCGGCAGAGGAAATGGCCGAGGAAGGGGAACTGGTTATCAATGCTATAGATGCTACAAGTGGGGGCACCGTTCGTTTGAGTGCCAAGAAACAGATTCAGCTGGACAGCGAGGCGCGTATGTGGCGCAATCGGAGGAAACAACAGCACCCCCTCAAGAGGCAGAGAATGCCCCAGAAACGGGAGAAGCTTTAGTGCTGCATAAGGTACTATTGAAACCAGTTGATGAGAGTGTCGAACAGACGCAACGGAAAGCTCTGTTCAGGACAATTTGCAAATCACATGGTAAGTGTTGTAAGATGACAATCGACAGTGGAAGTAAGAACAATTTGGTATCCACTGAAATGGTGGAAAAGCTGGGGCTGAAGCGTTTAAAGCATCCCAGTCCATATAGAGTTTCATGGTTACAAAAGGGGCACCAATTACTGGTAGACGAGCAAAGTGAGGTTGAATTTCAAATAGGTCGATATAAGGATAAAATTATTTGTGACATCATGCCGATGGACGTATGTCACATATTATTGGGCAGGCCTTGACAATATGATAGGAAGGTGACCCATGATGGAGCAATGAATTGTTATAAATTCGAGAAAGACGGGGTCAGACATACCCTTGTGCCTATCAAAGAAGAGAAGGAAACAATTGAAACAAACGAAACCAAAGCATTGCTAGTGAGCGGGAAGCAGTTTTTAAAACAGGTTGAGAACAGCGAAATAAGTTATGCTGTAGTAAAAAAAACAAGGACAGTTCTCTTACATACAGAGATAACAGATTTACTCGTGGAAATACAACGAATGTTGGAAGAATTTACGGATATAGTAGTGGACGACTTACCCGACAAGTTACCCCCCAAGCGGAGTATCAGTCACCATATTGACTTTATACCCGGAGCCAGCTTACCAAATAAAGCAGCCTATCGAATGAGCCCCAAGGATATTGAGGAAATCAGAAAATAGGTGCAAGAACTATTGGACAAAGGTTTAATAAGGGAAATCTTGAGCCCATGTGCTGTACCAACATTCCTCGCCCCCAAGAAGGGAGGAGAGTGGCGGATGTGCACCGATTTAAGGGCCATCAATAAAATCACCATCCGGTATAGATTTCCATTACCGCGTATGGATGATATGATGGACTGTCTAAGTGGGGCAGCTTACTTCTCTAAAATAGACTTGAAAAGTGGATATCACCGGATTCGGATACGGGAAGGAGACGAGTGGAAAATGGCTTTTAAAACAAATGAGGGATTATATGAATGGCTGGTCATGCCATTCGGGTTGAGCAATGCACCCAACACATTCATGAGACTCATGAATGAGATGTTGAAGGAGTATATAGGGAAATTTGTAATAGTTTATTTAGATGACATCCTTATCTTCAGCAAGAAGAAAGAGGAACACTTCTGGCATGTGCGCAAAGTGTTGGAAAAGCTACAACAGAACAAGCTACTAATAAATTTGAAGAAATGTACGTTTCTGCAGAGGGAATTAATTTATTTGGGATTTGTGATAGCAGAAAACGAACTAAAGATGGATCCGGAAAAGGTAACAGCAATAATAAATTGGCCGTCACCGAAAAATTTGTTTGAGGTACGTAGTTTCCACGGATTGGCAAGCTTTTATAGAAAGTTTATTAAGAATTTTAGCGGGATTTGTGCTCCTATGTTAGAAACCATCAAAAAGGCCAGCCAACCTTTTCGATGGACAGAAGAAGCAGAAAAAAGTTTTCAACTATTGAAAAAAAAAGATTACGGAAAGACTGATTCTCAGGCCACCAGATTTTCAGAAATTATTTCAGGTACATTGTGATGCTAGTGGAACAGCGATCGGGGCTGTACTCAGTCAGGAGGATAGGCCTGTGGCATTTTTCAGCGAAAAAATGAATGAGAGTAGGTAGAAGTACTCCTCATATGACAAAGAATTTTATGCAGTGGTAGAGGCTTTAAGACACTGGAGGCATTATTTTTTAGGGAACGAATTCGTGTTGTTTTCAGATAATTCTGCATTGCAATATGTAATGCAGCAACACAAACTTAATCATCAACATGCAAAATGGGTGGAGTACTTACAGAGTTTTAATTTTGTGCTGAAACATATTAGTGGACAAGCAAACAAGGTGGCCGACGCATTAAGTAGAAAGGCTCTACTTTTACAGGAGAGTGCTGTATAGGTTTTGGGTTTTGAACATTTACGAGATCTTTACAAAACAGATACAGATTTCAGAGAAGCCTATGAGGCATGCCAGAACCCTTTGATAAGGGGTAATAGTCCTTGGTTAGATTACAATATACAGGAAAAATTGCTATTTAAGGGAGGACAACTGTGTATCCCCAATTGTTCCATGAGGGAGAATATTATTCGTGAAAAACACAGCGGGGGTTTGGCTGGACACTTCGGTATAGGTAAGACCTTGGAGCAACTTAGTCATTTCTATTTTTGGCCAAGAATGCGATGAGACGTACAACGTTTTGTGACTAAGTGTAAGGTGTGTCAATTAGCGAAGGGATACAGCCAAAACACAGGATTATATACGCCATTACCTGTTGTAGGCAGACCATGGGATTCTTTTAGTCTAGATTTTGATTTAGGACTGCCAAAAACGCAGAAAGGTTATGATTCAGTGATGGTAGTAGTGGATTGTTTCTCAAAAATGGCACATTTCATACCTTGTCGAAAAACTAGTGACGCCACTCACGTGGCCCACTTGCTTTTTAATGAGATTGTCAGGTTACACGGGTTATCAACAACCGTCCTATCGGACAGAGACGTGAAGGTCACGGGACATTTTTGGCGTACCTTATGGAAAAAAATGAACACCCAATTAAGCTACAGTTCTGCTTATCACCCGCAAACCGACGGGCAGACAGAGGTTGTGAACAGGAGTTTGGGAAACCTATTACGCAGCTTAGTCGGGGAAAATTCACGGATGTGGGACCAAGTGCTAGCACAAGCAGAGTTTGCTTACAACTATTCGCCAAATCGTAGCACAGGTCTCAGTCCCTTTCAGATCCTATATGGCATGCACCCTCGTGGAGTGCATGAGCTTCGGGATCTTGGTTTACAGGAACGACGGAGTGCGGATGGAGAAGATTTTGCTAATGCAATAAGGGATTTACACGAACAGGTGAAGGCAAAATTACAGGACAACAGCTCAAAATATAAGCAACATGCAGATCTAAAGAGAAGAGAAGTTCATTTTGAGGTGGGGGACGAAGTCCTGGTACACTTGCATAAGGAACGTTTCCTTAAGGGTACATACAATAAACTAAAGTACAAAAAGGTAGGACCTTGTAAGATCTTGCGAAAATTTTCGAAAAATCCCTACGAAATAGAACTGCCACCCGGAATAGGCATTTCACCTATCTTCAATGTAGCAGATCTGTTCCCATACACAGACGAACTGACGGAGGAAAAGAAAGATGGACCCGGACAATCCACGCGGAACACCCAGGAAGACGGAGAAACTTGGAAAAGACAGATGCCTTATGTCCAACCCCCTGAGATCGAAGGCATCCTCGAAACTCAGGTAGTTAGACGTACTCGGTGGAAAAATTATTTTCAGTAGCTGGTCAAGTGGAAGAACCGTCCAATTGAGGACAGCTCATGGCTTGATGCCAGGCAGATTGGACAAATAGGAATGTCGGTCGAGGAGCTCATGAACCAGAGTCATGATCTCTTTTTACCCCAGGAGCCTGATGCAGGAGCATCCAGCTCACCGTAATTGGCAAAATCCCAACCAGGTTCGAAGGCTATTGATCGATTGGACTATTTAATTTTACTGTGATAATTTTTCTTTTAACTTGTTTTACAAAGTCAGTGAATTCAGACATTTCTTTTTACTTCAATTAGAATTACTGTAGCTCAGTTATTAGTTAAGAAATGGTCCGTTAAATTAGGGAAATAAGGACCAACTGTTCCTCCAAGTCTCGAAGTGTCAAGCAATTATAGTTATTAACGACAACAATATTTCTGTAACCATATTCTATGACAGTTTGATTAACTGCAAAAATCAACTGAAAATAGAGATATATAAACAAATCAAATGTAACAGAGAGGGGTTCAGTTGAATTATAGGAGAAGAGAAATAAAGACAGTCAGAAGCATTCAAAAAAGCTATTTGTCCATCTGTATTATCTTTCCTACTGTTTGCCTAAGTGAAACTTTTCTTTACGGCCTGATAAACTACCATACAATTAATATCTATCAATTTGTTGTTGTATGTATTCTAATACGAATCACAGTCAATCATTAAACAGCTGGATAAAGTCTCGGTAACTTACAGTCGCATATGAAACACAACCATACATTTATTCAATATCCATTTCGCGCACAGTCAAACAAGAATCCAGGCATATAATCTCCAGAAGTCCAAGAGGAAGAATTTGTGTACAGGAGTCAACCATTTATAGTGTTCGAAATAAAAGAGCAACCACAGAGCAGAGGCGGGGCACAATTACAAAAAAGGTAACATCGTTGTATATTTCCTTTCACAAATTTCGTTTAGAAAATCGAAGGACCATAAATAAAATTGACTATTGTAAAGCCAGAACAACTCCATGAAAAGCAAAGTCCACTAATATACATAGAGTAAAATACGACGCATAGTCGGAAAACCTCACAAGCCAGAAAACCCTGGACTAGGGTTTGACAGAAATCAACCAACGACGACTTCCATCTCTTTTAAAACTTAACACAGGATTGACTGAAAGGAATACAGCCAAACTAAACTCCATACAACGACCAAAAGAACCTGAGCAAGTCTACAGTAACCGTATTATCAAGCAAACTACAACCGGAAATTTGAGATTCAGGCCTACCCAAGAACAAGCGAAATGTACAAGTTAAGGACTAGAGGTTACGCACATCGAGGTTGCAAACAACGACCTGCAACCATCAAACCAATTGTATCATGAATAAAGCCAAGAGGAGAACTACAAATAAATGTGCAAATGCATGCAGAACTTTAACAGAACAACGAATTACCTGGGAGAACGAAGCCGAAGACAACCATGGTGACATTCTGAAGAAATTGACCGACTGTAGACCAGAGGAGCCAAAGTGGGTAAGTTCCAGTAGCAGAAGCCAAGCAAGATTGAAACAAGGACAGGAGGTATTACCTGTTTCGAATGAAGAACGAGTGCCCGAGAGGTCCTGTACTCGGGACAAATACAGTGTCGCATTGTGAGAGTCCAGAACAACAGCAAGCGAACAAGACTTAACCAGATTCGAACCAGGAATAACAACGGTCCAAGAGTTACAATAAAATCACAGTAACTTCTAGAAACGGATACAAGCCTCGACCAAAACCACGAAGATGCACATAGACCAGTAAGATATTGCAACCAGCAACAAACATTGAAAAATACCTTAAAGAATACGCGCATGCATGGGAGGAAAGAACAGTAACACTTACCATGGTTTAACCATGGACCCGATCCGAACAACCACTAAAGTCAAACACCATTTCCATTACAGTTGCAAGCAGGTCGAATAGAGGAGGGACCGAGTTTTGTCTCGCACAGAGAGTTGAACATACCAATGGAGCTGAGCAGACAGCGTTCCATAAAAGGAACCAAGAAACCCTCGACCAGAAACCCTCAGCGTGGAGGAAATAGAGGAACAATCTAGAAGTGCCATAAGGAACAAGGGTTAAGGCATGCAGAGCGAGTGGGAGTAGTTTCGAGGCGGAGTACAGAGCATTCACTGCGGCATTAACTCTCCAGCTACCAACCTAACATAGAATCCCGTGGATATTCACACTTCAAGATTTTTATTGCCACGTATACCTTTCTTTCCCGCATGTAAAGTGTAGACCTTTGGGCTGGGTTACACCAATAAAACTCAAGATGTTGATAATAGAGTTCGTCTAGGAGGGACTACGTCTCTGGGCCCCGGTGTCAAGATACTGTAGGCTGTTGCATTGAATGTTGTCAATAGTGATGATGTACATACAGGTGATATTGCTATCGTACAAGAAAAATTCCCTCAGACGGGAGTGGCTCCAAGAGATGTTCCACTACAGGAACCCTTAGTCAAAAGACTCCTATCAGTATGACACAAACTCATGCATGATGAGCATCCCACCAACATGGCATGAAAGGGATCTCAATGCAAACTTACATGATAACAACATGAGTATCCCATCAACATACAACAAAGGTATCTCAAAACATAACATGATAAATCATGACAACAATTACATCACATAGAGAATTCCACGTCACATCAAGCAGGAACCATGAAAACAAGTAATAAACAAGATCCCACATCAAGCATCAAATAGGGATATGTGCAACACAATGCATAGCAAAAGAAGAACATGAATACACTGCATATACCTCACAACTAAGGGCCATTTGAAGAAATGGATGTCAAACTGTTGAAGTTGTTCATGCCATCAATCTCATGGCATCAATCACATGGAAATGGTTGCTCGCACATAAATGTTGACATCTGCACTCCACTTAGAAAAGTGGTTGAAGAATAGAATGAGAAAATGAGAAATGTAAATGCACCATCAGATTTGTGGCATCGAATAGTGGAAAATTGATTGTCCAATTTTTGAATTATAAGAAATTGAGAATCTGGGCCTCAAGGAAACTTTTAGATTCCCCCTAGAATTCTCAAAGATTATGGTCCATAGGCGGACTGGAAATCTGAAACTCCAAAGGTGAATATGACCTCGCCATTGTGATCCTTGCGGAAAACATGAAAAATGACTAGAAACTTGACTATCTTCCAACATGGATAAAAATTACCTCCTCAATAAAATTTCATGGATCATGGTTCCGCTCCTTGTTTCTGCAGCAGTGATGGTTCCACCCTCATACTGAAAATGACCAAAAATTGTAGAACTCTAATGGCGGCATAGACAGTGCCATTGCATTCGTGGTGTCGAGAAGTGCTGAAAGCATATAAAATTTGTCAAATTTTGACAAAGTGAAAATTTGCCCCTCCTACAAAATTTTGCCTCGAAATGCATGCACTGCCTTTTTTTCCCTGCATGCAATGACAAAATGCATTTAAATATAACTAGGTGAAGGATTTCTCAATAACGTTGTTACAGCATGTTGGTTGGAGATATGTTTAATAGGGAAGAGGTTGGGTGGTCAAACCCTGCCTCCATTTCTATACATCGATTTTTTTAACAAATCAAAAAAATTAAAAAATTTAAGTTTTGATTGGGCTGAGCCCACCTTGGGCAGCCCGCCCACAGTACCCACCCATGGTACCCACCTCCCACTGGCTTGTCATAATAAATGTCGTTTGTTTGTTTTTGAGTGGGATGATTGTGAGGTTTCGAGGATCCGTGGGATCCGTGGTGTGGGGTGGCGGGGTCGTGGCCGCCCACCCCGGTTTGTTTTGGGTTGGTTCCATGGGAGGGTCTGGGGGTCGTGGCCTACCCCTCCACCATATAATTTTTTTTGTGTGAGAGTTGGTGTGGCAGGGTTGGTGTCCCACCACCCTTATAAATATATTAAGGGTG
>APFE030471924.1:169562-181029 GCA_000404065.3 Pinus taeda | reverse complement strand
CACCCTTAATATATTTATAAGGGTGGTGGGACACCAACCCTGCCACACCAACTCTCACACAAAAAAAATTATATGGTGGAGGGGTAGGCCACGACCCCCAGACCCTCCCATGGAACCAACCCAAAACAAACCGGGGTGGGCGGCCACGACCCCGCCACCCCACACCACGGATCCCACGGATCCTCGAAACCTCACAATCATCCCACTCAAAAACAAACAAACGACATTTATTATGACAAGCCAGTGGGAGGTGGGTACCATGGGTGGTTACTGTGGGCGGGCCGCCCAAGGTGGGCTCAACCCAATCAAAACTTAAATTTTTTAATTTTTTTGATTTGTTAAAAAAATCGATGTATAGAAATGGAGGCAGGGTTTGACCACCCAACCTCTTCCCTATTAAACATATCTCCAACCAACATGCTGTAACAACGTTATTGAGAAATCCTTCACCTAGTTATATTTAAATGCATTTTGTCATTGCATGCAGGGAAAAAAAGGCGGTGCATGCATTTCGAGGCAAAATTTTGTAGGAGGGGCAAATTTTCACTTTGTCAAAATTTGACAAATTTTATATGGTTTCAGCACTTCTCGACACCACGAATGCAATGGCACTGTCTATGCCGCCATTAGAGTTCTACAATTTTTGGTCATTTTCAGTATGAGGGTGGAACCATCACTGCTGCAGAAACAAGGAGCGGAACCATGATCCATGAAATTTTATTGAGGAGGTAATTTTTATCCATGTTGGAAGATAGTCAAGTTTCTAGTCATTTTTCATGTTTTCCGCAAGGATCACAATGGCGAGGTCATATTCACCTTTGGAGTTTCAGATTTCCAGTCCGCCTATGGACCATAATCTTTGAGAATTCTAGGGGGAATCTAAAAGTTTCCTTGAGGCCCAGATTCTCAATTTCTTATAATTCAAAAATTGGACAATCAATTTTCCACTATTCGATGCCACAAATCTGATGGTGCATTTACATTTCTCATTTTCTCATTCTATTCTTCAACCACTTTTCTAAGTGGAGTGCAGATGTCAACATTTATGTGCGAGCAACCATTTCCATGTGATTGATGCCATGAGATTGATGGCATGAACAACTTCAACAGTTTGACATCCATTTCTTCAAATGGCCCTTAGTTGTGAGGTATATGCAGTGTATTCATGTTCTTCTTTTGCTATGCATTGTGTTGCACATATCCCTATTTGATGCTTGATGTGGGATCTTGTTTATTACTTGTTTTCATGGTTCCTGCTTGATGTGACGTGGAATTCTCTATGTGATGTAATTGTTGTCATGATTTATCATGTTATGTTTTGAGATACCTTTGTTGTATGTTGATGGGATACTCATGTTGTTATCATGTAAGTTTGCATTGAGATCCCTTTCATGCCATGTTGGTGGGATGCTCATCATGCATGAGTTTGTGTCATACTGATAGGAGTCTTTTGACTAAGGGTTCCTGTAGTGGAACATCTCTTGGAGCCACTCCCGTCTGAGGGAATTTTTCTTGTACGATAGCAATATCACCTGTATGTACATCATCACTATTGACAACATTCAATGCAACAGCCTACAGTATCTTGACACCGGGGCCCAGAGACGTAGTCCCTCCTAGACGAACTCTATTATCAACATCTTGAGTTTTATTGGTGTAACCCAGCCCAAAGGTCTACACTTTACATGCGGGAAAGAAAGGTATACGTGGCAATAAAAATCTTGAAGTGTGAATATCCACGGGATTCTATGTTAGGTTGGTAGCTGGAGAGTTAATGCCGCAGTGAATGCTCTGTACTCCGCCTCGAAACTACTCCCACTCGCTCTGCATGCCTTAACCCTTGTTCCTTATGGCACTTCTAGATTGTTCCTCTATTTCCTCCACGCTGAGGGTTTCTGGTCGAGGGTTTCTTGGTTCCTTTTATGGAACGCTGTCTGCTCAGCTCCATTGGTATGTTCAACTCTCTGTGCGAGACAAAACTCGGTCCCTCCTCTATTCGACCTGCTTGCAACTGTAATGGAAATGGTGTTTGACTTTAGTGGTTGTTCGGATCGGGTCCATGGTTAAACCATGGTAAGTGTTACTGTTCTTTCCTCCCATGCATGCGCGTATTCTTTAAGGTATTTTTCAATGTTTGTTGCTGGTTGCAATATCTTACTGGTCTATGTGCATCTTCGTGGTTTTGGTCGAGGCTTGTATCCGTTTCTAGAAGTTACTGTGATTTTATTGTAACTCTTGGACCGTTGTTATTCCTGGTTCGAATCTGGTTAAGTCTTGTTCGCTTGCTGTTGTTCTGGACTCTCACAATGCGACACTGTATTTGTCCCGAGTACAGGACCTCTCGGGCACTCGTTCTTCATTCGAAACAGGTAATACCTCCTGTCCTTGTTTCAATCTTGCTTGGCTTCTGCTACTGGAACTTACCCACTTTGGCTCCTCTGGTCTACAGTCGGTCAATTTCTTCAGAATGTCACCATGGTTGTCTTCGGCTTCGTTCTCCCAGGTAATTCGTTGTTCTGTTAAAGTTCTGCATGCATTTGCACATTTATTTGTAGTTCTCCTCTTGGCTTTATTCATGATACAATTGGTTTGATGGTTGCAGGTCGTTGTTTGCAACCTCGATGTGCGTAACCTCTAGTCCTTAACTTGTACATTTCGCTTGTTCTTGGGTAGGCCTGAATCTCAAATTTCCGGTTGTAGTTTGCTTGATAATACGGTTACTGTAGACTTGCTCAGGTTCTTTTGGTCGTTGTATGGAGTTTAGTTTGGCTGTATTCCTTTCAGTCAATCCTGTGTTAAGTTTTAAAAGAGATGGAAGTCGTCGTTGGTTGATTTCTGTCAAACCCTAGTCCAGGGTTTTCTGGCTTGTGAGGTTTTCCGACTATGCGTCGTATTTTACTCTATGTATATTAGTGGACTTTGCTTTTCATGGAGTTGTTCTGGCTTTACAATAGTCAATTTTATTTATGGTCCTTCGATTTTCTAAACGAAATTTGTGAAAGGAAATATACAACGATGTTACCTTTTTTGTAATTGTGCCCCGCCTCTGCTCTGTGGTTGCTCTTTTATTTCGAACACTATAAATGGTTGACTCCTGTACACAAATTCTTCCTCTTGGACTTCTGGAGATTATATGCCTGGATTCTTGTTTGACTGTGCGCGAAATGGATATTGAATAAATGTATGGTTGTGTTTCATATGCGACTGTAAGTTACCGAGACTTTATCCAGCTGTTTAATGATTGACTGTGATTCGTATTAGAATACATACAACAACAAATTGATAGATATTAATTGTATGGTAGTTTATCAGGCCGTAAAGAAAAGTTTCACTTAGGCAAACAGTAGGAAAGATAATACAGATGGACAAATAGCTTTTTTGAATGCTTCTGACTGTCTTTATTTCTCTTCTCCTATAATTCAACTGAACCCCTCTCTGTTACATTTGATTTGTTTATATATCTCTATTTTCAGTTGATTTTTGCAGTTAATCAAACTGTCATAGAATATGGTTACAGAAATATTGTTGTCGTTAATAACTATAATTGCTTGACACTTCGAGACTTGGAGGAACAGTTGGTCCTTATTTCCCTAATTTAACGGACCATTTCTTAACTAATAACTGAGCTACAGTAATTCTAATTGAAGTAAAAAGAAATGTCTGAATTCACTGACTTTGTAAAACAAGTTAAAAGAAAAATTATCACAGTAAAATTAAATAGTCCAATCGATCAATAGCCTTCGAACCTGGTTGGGATTTTGCCAATTACGGTGAGCTGGATGCTCCTGCATCAGGCTCCTGGGGTAAAAAGAGATCATGACTCTGGTTCATGAGCTCCTCGACCGACATTCCTATTTGTCCAATCTGCCTGGCATCAAGCCATGAGCTGTCCTCAATTGGACGGTTCTTCCACTTGACCAGCTACTGAAAATAATTTTTCCACCGAGTACGTCTAACTACCTGAGTTTCGAGGATGCTTTCGATCTCAGGGGGTTGGACATAAGGCATCTGTCTTTTCCAAGTTTCTCCGTCTTCCTGGGTGTTCCGCGTGGATTGTCCGGGTCCATCTTTCTTTTCCTCCGTCAGGTCGTCTGTGTACGGGAACAGATCTGCTACATTGAAGATAGGTGAAATGCCTATTCCGGGTGGCAATTCTATTTCGTAGGGATTTTCCGAAAATTTTCGCAAGATCTTACAAGGTCCTACCTTTTTGTACTTTAGTTTATTGTATGTACCCTTAGGGAAACATTCCTTACGCAAGTGTACCAGGACTTCGTCCCCCACCTCAAAATGAACTTCTCTTCTCTTTAGATCTGCATGTTGCTTATATTTTGAGCTGTTGTCCTGTAATTTTGCCTTCACCTGTTCGTGTAAATCCCTTATTGCATTAGCAAAATCTTCTCCATCCGCACTCCGTCGTTCCTGTAAACCAAGATCCCGAAGCTCATGCACTCCACGAGGGTGCATGCCATATAGGATCTGAAAGGGACTGAGACCTGTGCTACGATTTGGCGAATAGTTGTAAGCAAACTCTGCTTGCGCTAGCACTTGGTCCCACATTCGTGAATTTTCCCCGACTAAGCTGCGTAACAGGTTTCCCAAACTCCTGTTCACAACCTCTGTCTTCCCGTCGGTTTGCGGGTGATAAGCAGAACTGTAGCTTAATTGGGTGTTCATTTTTTTCCATAAGGTACGCCAAAAATGTCCCGTGAACTTCACGTCTCTGTCCGATAGGATGGTTGTTGGTAACCCGCGTAACCTGACAATCTCATTAAAAAACAAGTGGGCCACATGAGTGGCGTCACTAGTTTTTCGACAAGGTATGAAATGTGCCATTTTTGAGAAACGATCCACTACTACCATCACTGAATCATAACCTTTCTGCATTTTTGGCAGTCCTAAATCAAAATCTAGACTAAAAGAATCCCATGGTCTGCCTACAACAGGTAATGACGTATATAATCCTGTGTTTTGGCTATATCCCTTCGCTAATTGACACACCTTACACTTAGTCACAAAACGTTGTATGTCTCGTCGCATTCTTGGCCAAAAATAGAAATGACTAATTTTCTCCAGGGTCTTATCTATACCGAAGTTTCCAGCCAAACCCCCGCTGTGTTTTTCGCGAATAATATTCTCCCTCATGGAACAATTGGGGATACACAGTTGTCCTCCCTTAAATAGCAATTTTTCCTGTATATTGTAATCTAACCAAGGACTATTACCCCTTATCAAAGGGTTCTGGCATGCCTCATAGGCTTCTCTGAAATCTGTATCTGTTTTGTAAAGATCTCGTAAATGTTCAAAACCCAAAACCTATACAGCACTCTCCTGTAAAAGTAGAGCCTTTCTACTTAATGCGTCAGCCACCTTGTTTGCTTGTCCACTAATATGTTTCAGCACAAAATTAAAACTCTGTAAGTACTCCACCCATTTGGCATGTTTATGATTAAGTTTGTGTTGCTGCATTACATATTGCAATGCAGAATTATCTGAAAACAACACGAATTCGTTCCCTAAAAAATAATGCCTCCAGTGTCTTAAAGCCTGTACCATTGCATAAAATTCTTTGTCATATGAGGAGTACTTCTGCCTACTCTCATTCATTTTTTCGCTGAAAAATGCCACAGGCCTATCCTCCTGACTGAGTACAGCCCTGATCACTGTTCCGCTAGCATCACAATGTACCTGAAATAATTTCTGAAAATCTGGTGGCCTGAGAATCAGTCTTTCCGTAATCTTTTTTTTCAATAGTTGAAAATTTTTTTCTGCTTCTTCTGTCCATCGAAAAGGTTGGCTGGCCTTTTTGATGGTTTCTAACATAGGAGCACAAATCCCGCTAAAATTCTTAATAAACTTTCTATAAAAGCTTGCCAATCCGTGGAAACTACGTACCTCAAACAAATTTTTCAGTGACGGCCAATTTATTATTGTTGTTACCTTTTCCGGATCCATCTTTAGTTTGTTTTCTGCTATCACAAATCCCAAATAAATTAATTTCCGGATCCATCTTTGATAGCCACTTCTGTCACAATGATTGCAATAGGTTTTCTTCCTCCATATTTTCTTAACCTATTTCTTTACATGATGTTGAGAGGTTCTTTCATACCTCATCCTTTTTGTGCTCCCATTCTTTTCCAACACTTAGAAATGTATGGTTATGTAATCCACAAAAGGTAAATATTTTCTGATGCCATGTTTTATGCTCATCATTAAACATCATTAAAAACATGATTATGATCGAAATGAACATTCGGATATCGAAACTGGTTATACCTTTCCTTACCGTCTTTCATGTAAGTATGGTGATGAGAGCTAGCTTCGGCTCTTTCCCTACAATGGAAACTGCCATGGGATGATGGGGATGTTTTCCCATCATTCTCTTTCCTCGAAGATTTTGATGATGCCCCGAATGAATCTGACACCTTTGAGCACTCTCCTTTAGTGTATCTTGAGCTTGCAAATTGAGGTCTCTTCATAACCTCCAATGGTTGAGTTATGCCTTGGTTATTAACACCAATTTTTTTTTCCGCCTCGTGCCTTGTCCTGGTAAGGAGCCTCATGTTTGGCCCTGAAATTGGGATCTACAAATATCCAATAGAAATCATACTATGTGAAGACAAAACTGAAAGGTAATCAACATCTTTTACCTCCTCCGTTGATTTTGAAAGAACTGATGAGGGCCTCTCATCATTTGTTATTGGTGGTTCACTTGTTGTCTCGGCACATTCCCCAACTTCCTTTCTGACATACCCAAGTCCTGTTCAACACGATAATTCCTCTACTTTGATGGGGTTGATAATTCCTTGGCCATTGACACCCAAACCTTTTCCTTCATACCCCATTCTCTTCAATATTTTGGAGCCAATCCCTGTGGTATGATTTTCAAAAATAGCGAAATCATCATCAGGAAATATACATGAAGATGGAGAACTATTTTTTACCTCACATGGGTCATGCTGCAAGTTTTCCAAGGCGTCTTCGTTTTCTTGTAGCTGTCGTAGCAAACTCTGTTTTTCCTCTTTCTCTTCATGTAGACACATCTTCAGTTCAACGTTCTCTATTTGAAGATTGTGTTTGTTATGCTTCAGTTCTTCCATGGCCTTTTTGTGGCTTGCAACTGAAGCTGCAATCGCTCCTTTTCCTCTATCTCTTTGTGTAAAGTTTCATACATTATCTCTACCCTTTTGGAAATTTTGAGCATGGTTTTGTACATCGCTTTTTCATCCTCTGTCGTTGCATGTTCCATTGTTCACACTGCAATTCACATCAATACAAAGACCACTTTGATACCACTTGATCAAGGTTCGGATGTGACAAGGGACCCTTCCAATACCTTTTACTTTCGTGATGTGTTAAATTGTATTTTTAAAAGAACATAAATCAATACATCCGCATACTGTAAAGAAGAGGAACATGTCAATCGTCAGCAACATAAAACTCAAGATGTTGATAATGGAGTTCATCTATGAGGGACTATGTCTCCAAGCCTCGATGTCAAGATGGTGTAGGTCGTTGCATTAAGTGTTGTCAATAGTGATGATGTACATACAGGTGATTTCACTATCATACAAGGAAAATTCCCTCATGCAGGAGTGGCTCCAAGAGATGTTCCACTACAGGAACCCTCAATCAAAAGACTTAGTATGACACAAACTCATGCATGATGAGAATCCCGCCAACATGGCATGAAAAGGATCTCAATGCAAACATACATGACAAAACATGAGTATCCCATCAACATACAACAAATGAATATCAAAACATTACATGATAAATCATGACAACATGTACATCACATAGACGATTCCACGTCACATCAAGCAGGAATCATGAAAACAAGTAATAAAGAAGATCCCACATCAAGCATCAAATAGGGATTTGTGCAACACAATGGATAGCAAAATAAGTACATGAACACATTTCATATACCTCAAAACCAAGGGCCATCTGAAGAAGCAGATGTCAAACTGCTGAAGTTGTTCGTGCCATCAATCTCATGGCGTCAATCACATGGAAATGGCTGCCCGCACATGAATGTTGACACTTGCACTTCACTTAGAAAAGTAGCTGAAGAATAGAATGAGAAAATGAGAAATGTGAACACACCATTGGATTTGTGGCATCGACTAGTGCAAAATCGACTGTCCAATTTTTGAATTCTGAGAAATTGAGAATTTAAGGCTCAAGGAAACTTTTAGATTCCCCCTAGATTCCTCAAAGATTCTGCTCCATAGGTGGACTAGAAATCCACAACTCCAAAGGCAAATCTGACCTCACCATTGTGATCTCTGCAAAAAATCATGAAAAACGACTATAAACTTGACTATCTTCTGACATGGAGAAAAAATACCTCCTCGGGAAAATTTCATGTATCATGGTTCCGTCCCTATTTCTGCAGCAGTGATAGTTCCACCCTCATATTGAAAATGGCCAAAAAATTCATAACTTTGATGGAGACACAGTTGTGTTCGTGGTGTCGAGAAGTGATGAAACCATATAAAATTTGTCAAATTCTGACAAAGTGAAAATTCACCCCTCCTGCAAAATTCTACCTCGAACTATGTGCAGTGCCTTTTTTTCCCCGGGTGCACTGGAAAACTGTGTTTAAATATAACTGGGAGATGGATTTCTCAATAAATTTTTTATGGCACATCGGTTGGAGATATTTTTAATAGGGAGCAGGTCGGGTGGTCAAACCCCACCTCCTCCACTTTTATACATTGAAATTTTTTACAAACCAAAAAATTTAAAAATTTAAGTTTCGGTTGGGCTGGGCCCACCTTTGGAGGCCCACCCACCGTACCCACCTCCTACTGGCCTGTCATAATAAGTGTCATTTGTTTGTTTTGAGTGGGACGTTTGTGAGGTTTCGTGGATCTGTGGTATCCATGGTGTGGGGTGGCGGGGTCATGGTGCACACCCCGTTCGTTTTGGGTTGGTTCTATGGGAGGGGTCGGGGGTCATGCATTGCCCTCCACCATATAAATTTTGTTGTTTTAGAGTTGGGGTGGTGGGGTTGGTGGCCCGCCACCCCTTTTTTTTATTTTTTTAATTGTTAATAAAACAATAGGTTGATGGTAAAAATTCTGAATTTAAGGCAAAGGAGTCATTTTAACCAGGGCACAAATTTGCTCGGGATCTAGCAGGAGTTGGCTGGAGTCTGGTGGCTGGGTTCTGTCCAAATTGTGACCTCCTTAATCGTGCCTAGTCAACGAAAATTCAACCCAAATTTGACCACTTCTAACTTCCTCATCTAGACTCGGATTGACAAACCATTCACACCACCACAATCAGGACGACGAGATCTATGCTCTAGTCCTAGTTTGAGCATAATCCAAACATTTTAATTTTTTTAGCTTTCCTGAGTCCTCTTTGTCCTGTGTGTGTCTCTGGAGCCACCTAGATCAAGAGAGAATATTCATGAAATTGAATTAAGGTTAGAAATAAATATGTTTATTAAATTAGAACTAAATTAGAAATTGCACCAGATTTTGCAAAGGAAATGTCGTAATGCATAAATTCGAGAAGCATCGTGACATATAAAAAATCATTGAAGATACAAATTAGTAAACAAAATGATATTCAATTGTCTTAAATCATAAGCAGTTTCATGTGAGCTATTAAATCCTTGAAAGTGTCCATTTCTAGTGGCATATCTCTAAAGTGACAATTCATTCAGTAGTGGATAAATTTTTGATGGTTTATTGCTTGAGAGACTCATGCATTTACTACCATTTGAAAAGCGAGTAAACAATCTTGAAGGCATAGTACTAGGAGTTGGTGAAGAGGCCAGATCAAAAGAATGAAGTGAAGAACTATAAAGGGCATCATCTACCTTTAATGAATGTTCAATTTGCTAGGAGAATGGATATTTTTCATTACTAATAGAGCTCAAACAATTTTCCAAAATACGGTTTTCATGAATGGCAGGGAAAATGTCTGAATTATTTTGGAAATCTTTTATTTGTTCACTTTTTGGAACCAACTTGTTATTCTCCAGCAAATAACCTACAAGTTGGAAGGAAAAGGGTTGCAGGGATTAAAGACCATCCCCAACCAATGAATAGGGGAGTTGAAGAAATGAAGACGGTTGTGTTAAATGCTAATGGTAACCTACTGCATCTGAACCTAGTGAATGTAATCCACCATCAAGCATAAAAAAATTGTAAGATGGAGAAGGCCGAGAAGGATGAATAGTCGCTGGTGATGTTAAGCCAAAAGATAAAGAATTTTTCCTTCCCACCTCATCTCCTGCATCTAATTCATTATGAGTCTTAATTTCCACTCTTTTTTCCAGGTAAGGAATGTAGTTGTAGTGTACTGCTTCATCTGTATCTTTATGCCTTTCAAATATAACAAAACCAATTTGTTTCAAGACTAATAGATCATTTTCCCCAATTATTTTAACAATTTCATATGCATCAGTAGAGAAGTCCAAGTCAACATCAAGGCTTGGACTCCATAAAGCTTCCTCTATAGGCATCCTTGAATGCCATGAGAGAAGGATTTGCCCCCTTCTTCAGAAGAAGATCAACACATTTGTGAGAATGATAAAAACTTGAAAAATGTAAACCTGAACACCGATCTGCTCATCAACAACATCAACATCCGTAGGTGTGAATTTTTAGAACCTAACAAAAGGCTGCAACATCTCACAGAATGAAGCACACAAGCATATTGTAAAACTCCTTTTTCTACAAAAAATCATCAGTCTCCATTGAACCATTTTTGTTACAAAATACTAACAATTAAAATTGTATTAAGTTATTAACACATGAATAAAGATACAAATGAACATAAATAAAGTTGTAAGGAGGTAGTGTAACTATCTTAGTAGCAGGTATCTTCTTCATAGTAAAAGTTGAATCTGAACTATTTATATGCTTGCGAGACTTTTTCTAGACCATTTCCCAAGTCGAATTTTTGGCCTACTCAGATTCTTGTCCTTTGGAAGAAGGGAATTGAGAGGAAGGCTCTACATATAACTTTTGCAATAATTTGCAAGAAAATTTTAGCCATTGGAGGATTTCCAGGATGAGCAATAGGTTGAAAAGAAGATACATGTTTGGAAGTAGACAAACGACCTGGAAGCATTGAATGAGTCCTGCATGATTTCTGGAAATATGAATACTTGAACCTTGTTAAGTATTGCTCAATGGAAGATAAAATGTAACTTTGAGAAGTTATAATACTATCACATGCTTCATCAAGGAATTATTTATCATGTAGACCTATTGTAGCGGCTACAACCACCCTCCAAAATTTTTCCATAGCCTATTTTGGAGCCTCCCCACCAACCTTACACAACAACATGCCTTGATTCATAAAATCTTGAAGCTTCAATGTATTTATTGCTCAAGGGCATCCTGTCTGTTGTGTGTGGAGCATGATTGTTTAGAGGTCTTTGTTTCAGCCGGATGTATACCCCAGGAAGTTTGTACACCCCTCCACGTCGGGGGGGGGG
>APFE030471924.1:150033-167801 GCA_000404065.3 Pinus taeda | reverse complement strand
ATTATGAGCTAATAATATTTGACTGTTCTATATTTAGACTGAGCAGTCACTCCGTTGTGATCTAAAAATAGAAGTCCATCTATTTTTTCCCAACTTGACCAATCATGCATAAACAGCAACCTGCAATCCATAGACATGATCCATATGTCTAAAAATAGACATAGTCTAAAAATAGACTTGCGCCAAAAATAGCCTACGGGCCCACTTAGTGAAGGTGACTCTTTTCACTAAGCTCCATCATCTTGTTGCAATCTCAACAGTTCTGAGGCATATCTCGCCAGATCAACTTGACTCTGTTTTTAGTGCAAACCACTCCTTGATTGGCCAGAACGTCCGCCAGTTTGTTGGCCGTCCTCCGCACATGAGTGAAACTCACTGTGCGTAAGTCTAGGAGGTGAAATTGAATCCTTTGAAAGACCTGTATCAGCCTCCAATGACTTGAGACTTTTTCCGGCTCTATGCCACAGCAAATTCTTTTAACCGAGTTAATAATCATCTCAGAATCGGCTTCAATAATTATGTTATGGAGATTATCTTGCTTCAGGAAATCTAAACATTGTTCAAGCACCATTAATTCAGCCATATTGTTTGTAGCTCTTCCCAGATGGCAATGGAAAATGAAAAGAATACATCCACTATCATCTCGTAACACTCCTCTGAAACCACCAAGACCTGGGTTACTTTTAAAGGCCCCATCTATGTTGAATTTCAGAAAACCCTGAGGGAGAGGATGCCAAGAATCTGGCTTATTGGGCAGATTCATAACCTTCCTATCCATTCCCTATGGTATAAGTCCCTGCATACTCAGCTGACAAAGTATCTGCCTCTCCTTTTCTGAAGGTGGCTTTTTGGGGGAGTTGTGCACAAGAGTGTCAACCGTCTCCTTGAGCTGTCTTAAGATCTGCTCAAAAATGTGTTGGGTGGTGCTATGAACATTTTTAAAGATTCTATTATTCCTTTCTTTCCAAACATTCCAAATTATGAAGCTTGGACTTAAAACCCAAGCCAAGCGAAGAAACTCATACTCAAAAAAGTTTCGTCCCCAGTTATTTAGGGTGTTGATAATGCTTTCTTTGTCCCTATCCGTCTGTTGGAAAATTGTAGCAAAAAAGTCCCACAACCTAGAGGTAAAGGTGCAATCATTGAGAAGGTGCTCCATTGTCTCCTCTTGAGCTTCACAGAGCTGGCATCTAGAAGGTCCTAGAACGCCCCTCTTCCTAATATTTTCCCAAGTCAGAATTTTCTTGTGATGAACCAGCCACATGAAGAGTTTAATTTTTATCCAACCTTGATGCTTCCAAAGGTTCTGCCAAACCCTGTCCGGAACGTGGGAATCCAGCTCAAGGAATACCTTCTTAGCTTCCTTAATATTGAAGGTGCCTTCTTTATTGTTGCCCCATCTGAGTTGGTCATGCCCCTCTGAAACAAGAATCTTCCTTTGTTCCAAAATTCGCAATAATGCCTCCGTTTTTGCTTTCAAGGGGTTGCCATCCCCAAATTCTATATTCTTCCAGGTTCTCCATTTGTCTTCTAGACTGGGGTGTTCCCAAAAACCTTTAACCCTGAAAAGCCCTTTGGTGTTTGTTTCTTTCTTTAGGTCCAAAAAGTTCTCTCTTAACAGTGTAGGTTATTGTTGCCATCTATCCTCCCAAAACAGAGGAAGGTCCCCTTCTCTGATTTCCCATAAACTATTTTTCTGCACTAATTCTCTATTCTCCCAGGCCTTAATCCAAATGTGGGATCCTTTTATGATTCTCGTCATCCTTATGTGATCATTCTCTTGCCAAGTGCTGACATATTTTTCTTTCCATACACGAGCCCACTGAGCCTTAGGATCTTTTACCCAACGCCACCATAATTTTGCACCTAAAACCTTGCTAAGTACATTTGGATCATCCAGTCCAAGGCCCCCATGGGATTTCGGTTTGCAAAGCTTATCCTAGGCAACCAAGGCCCATTTCTTTCTGTCCTCCCCCTTACCCCAAAGAAAGTCTCTTTGAGTAGTTCTCAATTGTTGTAAAACTCCCTTTGGAGCTGGAAGTGCTGAAAGCATGAAAATGGGGATTTATTGCAAAACAACTTTTGTAAGCACCAACCAGCCTACCAAGTTTAAAGATCTGATAGTTCATCTTTTGATTTTATCCTGCATCTTATTGATTATCAACTCCCAGATGTTTTTGTGCAAAGTTTTATCAGTTAGAGGAACTCCCAGGTACTTGGAAGGAAGGACCTCCCTTTGAAAGCCTAGAATTCTGGAGATGTTTCTCAGAATAGCAATATTAGTATTAAAGAAAAAAAATCTTAGATTTGGACAGACTTACCTCCATACCTATGGCCATAGCAAAGTCACGCAGGATTTGTTTATAAGCAAGAGCTTCTTTTATCGTGTGGACTCCCCGCAACATAGTGTCATCAACAAATTGTTGATGGGACAAAGCTTGTCCATTTTCAGAAAGTTGGATACCCTTGATATAACCCCCTTCTTTCGCATGCTTGATAGACCGCCCAAGTCCTTCCATCATGAGGATAAAGAGAAAGGGAGAGAGCTTGTCTCCTTGTCTGAGACCTCTTGAGGGAGTAAAGGTCTTGGAAGGAGAACCATTGACCAATATAGAAAAGCTAGAAGAAGTGACAAGTGCCATAACCCATCTTACCCAATTATGATCAAAGCCAAAGGCTAGAAGGACCTTCATAATATAGGTCCAATTCAGCTTATCATAAGCTTTGGCAAGGTCCAGTTGCATAATCATTCCCGCCTTTCTATTGCTTAACAATGAATGCACCACTTCATGCGCTTGAATGATATTTATTGAGAATTTGTCTTCCCTCCACATAACCTAATTGCTCCACGGACACAAGAGTAGGGAGAAGGGGTTTGAGTCTATTAGCGACAACTTTGGATATAATTTTATACACTACATTGCACAAAGCTATGGGCCTAAACCTGTTTGGAGTCTGAGCATTATCCTGTTTGGGGATCAAGGAGATGAAGGATGTATTGAGCGCCTTCAAAACGGTTCTATTCAACCTCGAATCTTCCACCACATTCATAATATCTTGTTTAACAATGCTCCAATAGGCTTTGAAGAAATCCACATTGAAACCATCAGGGCCTAGCACTTTGTCATTCTACATTTCCTTAACTGCTTCACTGACCTCCTCTTCAGTCACTAGCTTGTTGAGATTGAAATTATCCTCTCTAGATACTAGCCTGGGTATATGCCTTGTTAAGTCCCTGATAAAATGTTCTCTGTCTGCAGTGGTCTCCTTTGCTATACCTTGAAAGTGCTAGACTAACACAGATTCTATTTCTTCATGGGAATTGCGAAGATCTCGTCCTTGATTGAAGAGATCCTATTATGGGATCTGTTCGCCATGGTGGATCTGTGGAAAAATTTGGTGTTTCGTTCCCCTTCTTTTAGCCATTGAACTCTAGATTTTTGTCTCCAATATATTTCCTCTTGTTTGCATAAGTTCTCCCAGTCTTGATGAAGTTTGGTGACTTGGTCATCTCTAACTCTGTCAAAGCACTCTGTGATAAGAGTTTGATTGAGTGTCTACATCTTATCTTCAACCTCTTTTTTTGCTACAAAAATATTGCCAAATTCCCTCTTGCTCCAGTCTTTGAGTCTGAGCTTGATGTGTTTTAGTCTTCCAAGTTTTATTTCTTTCACTGATGCCTTCATTGAAGATAACATTAGGCCATCTACCTACTCTCATTTGTTCAATTCTTTTTAGGTATCTTATGAGCCACACCATAGCAATTGCTTCAATGGAAGTTGCTCCTGTTTCACTCAACATTATCTCATAAGGTACCAAACTTTTTATTTTGAACTTGCTCATGATCAAGTGTTTTTGGATTAGCAAAACCATGGGTTGTCAAAATTTGGAGCCTAAAAACAACCAACAATAAATTGACTTTATGACCTCAACTTTTAGTTTTAATTTATATATATACACCATTAGCAAAACCATGGGTTGTCAAAACTTGGAGCCCAAAAACTGCCAACACTAAATTGACTCTATGACCTCAATTTTTTATTTTATTTTATTTTTATGTTTATGTTTATGTTAATGTTGTGCTTTTAAATAGGCCACATTTAAGAAGAATATTGTGGGAAAAACCATGGGTTGTCAAAATCCAAAGTCTGAAAACAGCTAATGTTTACATAACATTACAACATCTCTTCCATAATAAGTTGGAAAGCGCTTCTTGGTGCAATATTTTTGTTTAATGTTTAAAGTTAGAATCAACCATTGAATTTATGGAAAAGAAAGAAAACCAACGATTAGATTTATGGAAGATGAAGAATGGTTATGTGTAACCACTTTTTCCCAAAGAAAAAGGGAAAATAATATTATGAAAGTTATGAGCTTTGGAATTTTGGAAAATGAAGAATGTTTATGTGTAACAATTTTTTTCAAAGAAAAAGAAAAAATGTTATGGAAGCTATAAATTAAGTTATTAAAGTGAAAAGTGTTGATTAAAAATAAATAAAAATTGTTGTTGTTAATTTATTTGTGACATGTAAGCTATTGAAATCACTCATAATTGCACTTAGTTTGGGTCACACCAACCTTTAATATGGTTGGAGTGTTTTAATAATGCACTCTGTCAACAACCATATGGTCTACCCCTGGTAAGTATGAAAAATGTTGATTCAAAATCTTCATCATTTCAAACAAAACAAAAAAATTGGTATTAATGTGTGTTTATTTTGATGCTAATTTGTGAAGTTAAATAACATAATAAATATTATGACCAAAACATCTGTTGAGAGTTTCAAGAGGGACGTGTGGGTTTGCAAGGAAACAAATATAGCACGACATGCAACATTTTTCTAATATCAAGGTAGACAAAGTGGAGGAAGTATAAGATGATTACACATTTTGTAGAAGCCCTAATAAGCTCTATGTATGAGCTATGCAAGAAAAAAAACATGAAAACTTTACAAATTTTCTTATAAGGTAAAAAAGCTAAGGTGGCAAATTACCAATGGGGTTTCACATCTTCAAAGATTATGTGATGCATAGAAGGGTATAGGTATGTTGAGAGTGGATAAACTATGTAAAAAAAATCAAAATTTGTGGTAAGAAAATAAAAACATATAGAATCATTATGTGTCTTAAAACACAATAAAAAACATGAGATTTTATGCAAAAACAAAGCATCAAGTGTAATTAGACAAATATATAATACTATAAACAAATTTATTTGTCTCGCAGCACCAATATGATCTAGGTTCTTATCTTTTGCTAGCTCTAGGACTTGCTTGGCGGGTCCCCAATCATGATCAGCAGCATGGTGTTCGTGGGAGATTTATCAAATGGAAATTGACATTGTCGACTACTCGAACGACCCACTAGTGGGCATACAAATATGGGCCTTGTTAGAAGAGGTCAAGGCACATCTCTCCTATCCGCTGCAAATGTTGCCAAAGGTTGACTTAACACCGTCGTCAAGTACGATATTTTGTTCTCCCTCCACATCTAAAAATCGCGTGATAGACTTGGGTTTTATCCCTTTGAATGTGGTGAGGGCTTTCCCTCCTCTCGCCTCCATACCAACTCCCCTTTCTCATTTTGTAGATTCTATTGGTATAAGTCACGCACTCCAATGCACAAAACCCTGTCGTGGTGCCTTTCGCAGGTCACAATTACAAGTCTTTCCTGCCACAAGACCTTGTTGCTCTTCCTATTTTTGGGTCAGGTTCTAACCTCAACGTCCCTCCCTCACCCTACGATTTCCTTGGAAAACATTTAACGAAATAAATATTATATGGGAACGCAACTTTCTCGAGTCAGGGGCCATTTTCTCAACTGGCAGGAAAGTAGCCAGCTAGGCATAGTAAAAAAATTGTGAAGTACAAGGCCATAAAGGCAAATTTAGTCCTGGGGGATGAGGTAAAGCTAAATGACATCTCCAAAATGGAGGAAATGACAGTGGTTGGAAGGTTTGCAAGTAAGCAGAAGGTGATGGCAATCTTGTGGCGATGGACTACAAAAAAAAGTTGGCCCATTACTAGGCTATAACCCAAATTACTTAATATTGGCTAAAGAATGGTTAGGGTGGTTGTTGAACTCAAAAGAGGATGGGGAAAGGATTTTATAACATAGATGGACTCGGGGCTTACAACTGTTATTCTTGAAGAGATGGACCATCAAATTTGACACCCATTCAGAGCAACTCGCGGTTGTCCCTATCTGGGTAAGGCTCTTGACCCTTCTAGACTCAGTAAGTATTTGAAGGAATAGGTAACATTCTTGGGTTCTTCTACGAAGCAGATATATCATATAGGCAATCTAGATACATGGAAATGGCAAGGATTCTTGTTGGACTCAACTTGTTCGTTGGACTCCCGGAGTCCACATCGATTCAAGTGGGCTTCAAAGTGCATAAATAAACATTGGATTATCAGGGTATCCCCTTTCATTGTGTAAGATGTCATTCTTATAGACACTTGGAAGGGAATGCCCTCCAAGGAAAGTTAAGAAAATCTAGACAAAAAATCCCTAATCGAGCTCAAATCCAGATAGTGTCCCATCACAAAACTTGGCAGAAGGCGACATGGGTATTGAGAAGAAAGAACCCTCTTCATCCTTGGGCCCATTCAACAGAGAGGACCATCTAATTGTGCAACATGAACAGGTTGCCCCAGTGACACAGTTGATGGAGGATTTCGACATGGCCAATATGGAGAATGTTGCTTCTTCTTTGGCTATGTCTTTGGTTCTTCCCCTTGTTTCCTTTTCAATATTGCAGATGAACCATCTGTATTTGATGTTCCTCCCCCAATTAACTTCTCACTGATAAATTGCAACCTTGTGGAACTCATTAACATCTCCCTTTCTCCATCCTCCCTGACTATCCTTTCCTTGAGTTTTCCCTCGCCTATGGGACATTTATCCTTTCTCCCCCTTGTATCGACACCAACCCCAGGAGGCTCTGACCCCAATCTTAAATCTATCCTGAATTCTCTTCTTGGAAGCCCTTCTTCATAAAAATTCCTTCCTGAGCCTAGTGTGGGTTTAGGGTTATTGTCATAACTGACTCCTCCATCATAAGGAAGTGGTAGAAAAGTAAGGGTTTTGCTTATCTAAGTGCTAAGACTAGCAAAAGAACCTAAAATACTACCACTTTAGCAGAATATTAATTTATTTAACTATTTCCTAAAGTTAGATTCAAGAAAAACTAAAAATTCCTAAGTTAACTTATTGATCCAGCTGGCTCCAGGATGTTGGAAAATCAAAGATATTATATTATGGTTTGATTCTCCTTTCTTGATAATTACTTGTGAGTGTGTTGGCTTCTTTTACTTCTATATTATCTTTCTTTCGTCAAGCAATTATACATACATGAAGATCACAAAACAAGAGACACAAGATATAGGGACATGCTAGGGCAAAACTCCCCTCGAGGGGAAAACCCAGTCAAAGTAATTATTCCTTTCAATAGTAATCTTTGAGACTCTTCACCCTATACCAAGACCAGACTTTCCCTCCACACCATGTCAGCCTCCAAGATCTTCGGCCCCTTCCAGCAACTTCGACTAGGCAGCAGTTCCCAGCAACATGCAGCTTCCGACAACAACAAAACCCTAGGAGACTTCGATCTCCTAAACCAGACCATGAAACAGAGAGAGAGAGTGGCACCAAAAGTTCGATTTTCCTCTTCTTTAGAGACTCCCCCAAACTCGCACTTATTTCCTCCTTCTGGCAGCAGACTTCGCACTTCCCATCTCTTCTAGAGATATCAAATTGCTTGAGATAGTGAGTACTCCAAATGACTTCGACCTCCTTCAATATATAGGCTTCTTGTGGGTCGAATGGGGGTCCTAGGCCGACTTGATCTTCCTTAGGCCGATATGATGTGGAGGACAAATAATTCATATTTGACTTGATACGAACCTTTTTACATGATCCGAAAGCCCAAGAAGGGTTTCTTTGAATGTACAATGACTTTATAAACTCAATATTAATCCTAGGAGTCCACAATCAGGACTTTGACTAATATAATGATGACCCAAACATGAAACCCATGCTTTAATAAGTTATTGTTACAATAATAATAAAGTCTTTTCTTTCTTATTTTTGACAAGTACATTTACATAATGATTCAAGTACATTATTGAAGACCAAACATAGTTACATTTTCCAATACTCCATCTTAACTAGGGAGGTATTCATAATATACAAATACAATGGAAGATCTCAAACTATGAAAACATGAAGAACCTTTAGGCACCGCAATGCCATGGACTAGATTCCTGACCAGATCAATCTATCCAACCAGTCACTCAACAATTTTGGCACTGCAATGCCATGGACTAGATTCCTGACCAAGGCAATTTATCCAACCAATCCTTCAACAATTTAGGCACTGCAATGCCATGGACTAGATTCCTGACTAGGGAAATCTATCCAGGTGTGACTAAGGTGGACTCAAGCTTTCATCCCCTCTAGGTACCATCAGGCTTACTTGCTAACCACCAACCCAAACAAACAGGTGTGTATCCAAAACTAAGCTTAATAAACAACACCACCTTTTCAATTTTGGGATTCCTGACATCAACACATAGTGTTGACCTGATGTCTTCCTAGGAAATCCTTCACTCACAAAGCCTCGACAAAGCTCTTCCATTCCTTTATCATCAGTACAATTACCAATCTCTACCAAACCCAGCAGGTTCCTTACATATTTGAACTTCTTATTAGGAAGAGCCTTTGTCAGAATGTCTGCTACATGTTCGTCTGTTAGAACATATTCTAGCTTCACGATCCCATCCTGCATCAAGTTCTTAATAAAGTGGAACTTATTATTGATATGTTTCATCCTCGAATGAAACACATGATCCCCAGACATCTTGATACAACTTTGATTATCACAGTTAATCATAGTAGGACTCAGAGACTTTTCAAACAAGTCTGTCAGGAGCTTCCTTAACCAAACAACCACTTTTCCTACTTCACGTGCAGCCACATAGTCTACCTCGACACTACTCAATGCAATGGGATCTTACTTCCTACTCATCCATGAGACCATAGTAGCTCCCAGACTAAAGCATCCTCCGGTAGTGCTCCTTCCATTAGTCTCACTGCCACCCCAATCAGAGTTTGAGAAGCCAATTAGCTTGAATTCCTTACTATCATACTTTAGGCAGTGATGTATAGTGCCACGAAGATACCTCAATATATTTTTGGCAGTTATCCAGTGATCACGACGAGGCTCCAACTGAAACTGACTAAGAATATTCACTACAAAACATATATCTGGCCTGGTATTTACCAGATACATCAGGGAACCCACCAACTCACGATATGAGGTAGGATCCACGAGACTCAAGATGGAGCTCCTCAACTTCTTGAGGTTGGTGACCATAGGAGTAACCATCAGTTTGGATTCCATCATCCCAAATTTTTGCAATAACTTGATGGTTTACCTTCCTTGCCCCAAATATACCTCCCCAGGTCTCTGCCATACTTCTATACCTAGGTAGTAATGCATCTATCCTAGATCCTTCATCTCAAATTCAGCTGCCAACATTTTCTTGCATTCTTGAATTCTTCGTTCTACACTGGTGATGAATATATCATCCACATATAGTAGAATAATGGCTGGCTCATTACTCACAACCTTAATATATAGATTTGAATAAGTAGTACTCTTCACGAACCCAATCCTGAGAAGATATGCATCCATTCTTGCATACCATGCCCTTGGTGCTTGCTTCAAGCCATATAGAGCCTTTTTGAGTCTACAAACATGAGAATCCCTACCATTCACTTCAAATCCTTCAGGTTGTTCGATGCATACTTCCTCATCAATGGTCCCATTCAGAAATGTGGTCTTAACATCCATTTGATGGATATTCCACCCCATTGTAGTAGTCATTGAAACTAAGGATCCAATGGTAGTGTACCTTGCAGTAGGTGCAAACGTTTCTTCATAATCAATGCCTTCCTTTTGAGAGAAACCCCTTGCAATGACCTTGCTTTGTACTTGTCTATACTTCCGTCAATAACATGTTTGATCTTATAAATCCACTTTGATGTGACAACTGATTTGTTACTAGGTCTAGGAATGATTTCCCAAACCCCATTCTTCGTGATGGATTGATATTCTTCTGGCATAGCTTTCTTCCAAACCTCTTCATGCTTAGCTTCCTAGAACATAGATGGCTCGACTTCAATCAACTTTGTCATATATGCAACATGACCAGAATACCTTTTCGGTTTCTTATTTTCCCTGGACCCTTTCATATCTTCATGTCCTTCAACATCTTCTAATGTAGCTCTCAACCAATATGGCCTCTTCCTTGTGGTTGGGATAACCACTAATTGAATAGGCTCACTTGGTGCTTCTTCTTCATATTTTGTAGTAGAGTTCTCATGAAATTCATCTTCTTCAAATACAGGAACTTCTTTGTCATTAGAATCAATAGGGATATCCTTTGATTTCTTGTAAGCTTGATTCTCATCAAATATGACATCCCTGCTTACTTCAATGTATCTCCCCTCCTTTATGTATACTTTATATGCTTGAGGAAAGACTATAACCAATGAATATTCCCTTTATGCTTGTCGAGTCCAACTTCTTTTGCTTGTCCTTTGGAACATGGACATATGTTGGACTTCCAAATATGTGGAAATGATCCACACTCTGCTTCTTTCATGTGAATACTTCTTCAGGTGTAGTATTATCAAGACTCTTATGAGGACTTCTATTTTGAACATATACGGCAATTGTTGTTGCGTCACCCCATAAGAAATTCGGGAGATATTGATCAAGAAGTATAATTCTAATGCCTTCTTAAATTGACCTATTCTTTCTCTCGGCCAATCCATTTTGTTCGAGATAGTAGGGAACAATGAGCTCCCTCTTAATACCTGCATCGTTATAATATGCAATAACTCTTTAGAGGTATATTCCCCACCATTGTCAGACCTTAGAGTCTTTATCTTCTTTTCGGTTAGGGTTTGCAGCTCAGCCCTAAACTCCTTGAACTTATCAAATAATTCATCTTTAGTTTTGAGTAGGTAGAGCCATGTCTTCCTTGAATGGTCATTAATGAATGTTACATAGTAGAGATGACCTCCAAGTGTCTTGTCAGACATGGGCCCACACACATTAGAATGGACGAGATCTAAAATTTCTTTAGATCTAGATTCACTATGATAAAATGGATTTCTAATATGCTTCCCCAAAGAAAAGCCCTTGCACACACCTTCATGGTCTAGCTTCATATCAGGAATATCATTAACCAATTGACTAAGAGGAGGGATGACCCTATAATGAAGATGACCATATCTTTGATGCCATATTTCAATGGGACCTATTTCCATATGAACAAGAGCTTGAGGATATGGAGTGATAACTCGGTAAAGACTTCCTTCACGAACTCCAATAACCCTAGATTTGTCAATACTAGAGTTCTTTCCCCAAACCAATACTTTTCCATCAGCAAAAGCAATCCTTTACCATTTATCTTCTAAACAAGAAATAGAAAGTAAATTCTTTTTCAAACCTGGAACGTAGAGAATGTTGTTGAGATGCAGGTTCAATCCATTGTCCAACTTTAATGATGTAGATCCTAGGCCTCTAACAACATAGCTTTTGTTGTCACCCAATTCCACTACATGGGAGCATGATTCCTTTGATAGTTTGTGTAGTTGCATACTTTCACCTGCCATGTGTCTCGATGCTCCACTATCAATGATCCATGCATTATCATCAGTAAGAGATCATGTAAGGGCAGCCAAGAATCCATGACTCTTGACTTTCTTGAATAGGTAGAATATGATCTTCTTGATCCATCTTCTAGCAGAGTTGAAACCCAATCTTATGTAGTTCACCATAGAGGGAGAATTCATGCCAACAAAGTGATCTTCAACTTCTCTTGACCTTAGCTTTGATACCATGTTGGAAAATCAAAGATATTATATTAGGGTTTGATTCTCCTTTATTGATAATTACTTGTGAGTGTGTTGGCTTCTTTTACTTCTATATTATCTTATCTTTGATCAAGCAATTATACATACATGAAGATCACAAAACAAGAAACACAAGATACATGCACATGCCAGGGAAAACCCCCTTCGAGGGGAAAACCTAATCGAAGTAATTCTTCCTTTCAATAGTTTTATTTGAGACTCTTCACCCTAGACCAAGACCAGACTTTCCCTCCGCACCATGTTAACCTCCAAGATCTTTGACCCCTTCCAACAACTTCGACAAGGCAGCAGTTCCCAGCAACATGCATCTTCCAGCAGCAACAAAACCCTAGGAGTCTTCGATCTCCTAGCTAGACCACGAAACAGAGAGAGAGAAGCACCAAAAGTTCAATTCCTCTTCTCTAGAGACTCCCCCAAACTCGCACTTATTTCCACCTTTTGACAATAGACTTCGCACTTCCCAACTCTTATAGAGATATCTAATTGCTTGAGAGAGTGAGTAGTCCAAATGACTTTGACCTCCTTTAATATATAGGCTTCTTGTGGGTCGAATGGGGGTCCTTAGGCTGACATGATGTGGAGGACACATAATTCATATTTGACTTGATACAAAACCTTTTTACATGATCTGAAATCCCAAGAAGGGTGTCTTGGAATGTACAATGACTCTATAAACTCAATATTAATCTTAGGAGTCTACAATGGGGACTTTGACTAATATAATGATGACCCAAGCATGAAACTGTTATGAAACCTGCTCACAAAAAGATAGAAAAGATAGATCAACGACTTCAAAATCGACCTCTTCGAGGGGGAAACCTCCTTTACATTACACAAATGAACAACTCTTGGATGATACAAATGACAAGACCTCCTTTCTATATATAAGAGTCTAAGGGGTCCCAATACAATCAGAGCCTACATAACAATAATATTGTAGGAGCACAACAATAACAATAGTGTTCTTTTATGGGGCACAATAATAACAACATGGGGACTATATGGGAACAATAATATAATAAGGGGGTTGCACTAATAATAATAAGGGGTTACACTAGTAGTATAGGGACCTAACATGCCCCTCTCCTTCAAAAAGTGTTGTCCTCAATGCTTGAGTAGTTCTGGATGCTTCTGTATAAAATTCTCATCCTCCCATGTGGAATCTTCAGTGAGTAAGTTATTCCACTTTATGAGATACTCTCAAATTGATCGATTTCGTAGCTATCAATTTCTTGTTTTTGTGAATGCTTCAGGTTCCAATATGATTTTTCCTTCCTCGTCAAGTTCTGGCAATATTTTTTGAACTAGGATCTTCTCACCTATAATATTCTTTATGCATGAAACATGGAAAATTTGGTGCACTTGGGAAGATGCAGGAAGCTCCAATTTGTATGCCATAGTACCAATCTTTTGTAACACCTTGTACAAACCATAATGCTTTGGTGATAATTTATTATTCTTCTTAGCTTGCTTGAGGGACATTTGTTTGTATGGTTGTAGTCGTATAAATACCCAGTCACCTACATCAAAACTTCTTTTGTTGTGATGTTGATCTTCCTGTTGTTTCATTCTATTTTGCACCAAAGTGAGGTTATCCTTTAAGAGTTTGAGAAATTGTTGTTGATGCTTGATGTGATCTTCCACTACTTAAACCTTAGAATTTTCTTTTAAAGATGATGTGGTGGATGGTGGATGCTATCCATAAAGTGCCATTAATGGGGCCATTTTTGCTGCAGTATGGAAGGAAGTGTTATACCACCATTCAGCCAGAGACGACCACTTGACCCATTGTGTATGTTTATCATATACAAAGCAACGTATATATCCTTCCAAACATTTCTTCACTATCTCAGTTTTCCCATCAGATTGAGGATGATAAGATGAGCTATGAGCTAACTAAGTACCCAGACAAGAAAATAATTCTATCCAAAAATTTCCAATGAAAATGGGATCTTTGTCGCTTAAAATAATCTTTGGGTTTCCATGTAGCTTTTGAATTGTTTCCATAAATGCAATAGCGACTGTACTAACTTTAAATGGATGAGATAATGCACAAAAGTGTGCATACTTGGTAAGTCTATCAACTACCACCATGATGACACTCTTTCCTTCGGACTTGGGTAAATCTGTGATAAAATCCATTGAAACCTCCTCCAATAGTTTGAGCACCCTGTCAACGTGTTGAACATGATCCTTCCATGACTTGTGGTAGATTAGTATATCACCAAAAAATACTAACACAAATTTTCTAAGGAAGGGTTTGAAAATGGAATTCATCAAACCTTGAAATGTAGAAGGTGCATTGGTAAGGCCAAAAGGCATGACCAAAAATTCATAATGACCCTCATGAGTTCTAACTGTTGTTTTTGGAATGTCTCCAGTCTTCATTCTGATTTGATGATATCTTGAACGAAGATCCAACTTGGTGAAGTAAATTGTGCCATGTAATTCATCCAATATTTCATCAATGACAGGAATGGGAAATTTATCTCTAATAGTAAGCTTGTTGAGCTCCCTATAATCTGGACACATGCACCATGATTCATCCTTATTGTGTACCAATACCACTGGAGCAAAGAAAGAACTTTGACTAGGTTGAATTATACCAACCTCTAGCATTTCTGCAACCATACGTTTAATTTCACTCTTTTGGCCATATGGATATTTGCAAGAACCGATGTTTGGGGGAACACTTCCTGGAATGAAATGAATAGCATGATCATGATCATGAATAGGTGGGAGGCCTTTGGGAGTCTCAAATACCTTGGAATGATTGTCCAAAACTTCTTGGAGATATGGATAAATAGATGATTTCGATGTGGGAGCCTCTAGTGAACATAATGGTGCAATTACACCCCATTGTTCTTTCTTTAGAAGCTTTGTCATGTTGTTAGAGTTGATTAGCTTTCACGGTTTCCCTACAATACCCCTTAATTCAACTTCCTTTCCTTCCCAAAAAAATTTCAAGAAAAGTTCTTGAAAATTAAAAGTTATTGTACCCAAAGATTGTAGCCATTGGACTCCTAGTACAACATCAACACACCCATTGGAATGGAAGCATTGAACTATCAATACAACACTAATAACCAAGATAGCTTGATATTATGGCACTTTCCAAAGCAATTTAGGTTCCTCCATTTGCAACTATTACTTAACACTCTAGTGCTGGATATAGAAGATTCAATTCCTGGGCTATCTTACAATGAACAAAATTATGGGTACTACCCGAATCAATCAACACTATTACCTTTTTCTTCTTGATATGCCCTTCTATCTTGAGAGTTTGAGGAGTGGTAATTCCTGCCAATGCATTACAAGATATGGTCAAATTCATTTCTTCTTTCTCCGGGTTTGGTTCCTGGTGTATATCCTCTTATTTTGACGTTTCTTGTTCCTTTTCTTGCTTCTCTTCTCCATCTATGTAAATTAATTACTTCTCAACACACTTATGACCTTTAGTGTATTTTCTATCACAATTGTAATAAAACTCTTTTGCTCTTTTTTCTTCTACTTGTTGTGGTGTCAACCTTGTAGGTGGTGAAAGGCTAGGAGCAACAACACTTCCATCTTTATAGTTATGAGTGGTAGGCTTCGTTGTTGCCATAATTTTGCTTTCAATTTTTCTTGCCAACCTGTATGCCTTCTCCAATGAATCAAGTTCCCAAAGGTGAACCTCATGTTGGATGCTATAATTTAAAGTCCCCATGAAGACTTCAATCCTATGTTTCTCTGGAATATCATTTACCCTTATATTTAATTTTTGGAAGTCCTCAATGTGCTTTGCCATTGAACCCTTTTGTTTGAGATTTATTAGTTGGCTAAAGAAGGTGTTGCTCTTTGTATCCTCATAATGTGCTATCATTTCCTCCATGAAAATTGACTAGGTGACTAGTGGTTTACAAGAAAAAATCCATTTATACCATACAAATTGATTCGGTTCTAAATATAAAGATGCAATACATACATTTTGTGGCGGTTGCACATCATGTAGATCAAAATATTGCTCCATTTGTAGTATCCAAGTTACCGAATCCTTGCCATCAAATTTCCTCATATCTATATTTGGAATATGGTGGGTCTTCAATCCAACATTAGAGTCTATGAAATAATGAATAACATTTCTTTTTTTCTCATCATGAGTTTCCTCTACTACCTTTTTGGCATTAGGACGCCATTGTTGTAGTGACTTTGTCCCACCTTCCTTCAAACCTTCCATGTCTTTCTTCAGATATTCCATGTTGCCATTCAATTTTTATTCTATACCATTTATCTTATTGATCATATCTTCGATCACATTCTTCAAATCATCCCTCCAGTTTTACTTAATAGGTGTTTCTATTTTCTTGATTCGAGTCATTATTTTTCTTGCTTTTAGGAGCTCAACCTTGAATCTGTTGTATCTTTGAAATTTCATATCTCCAAGGACTGAAATTGCGACTTGTGGTAGACCTTTGTGTCCTCTTTCCAACACCACTAGTTTGATCGAAATTGGATTCTCCAAGAAAGAGTTATGCCCAATCTCCCAAGATGACCTGATTATATACTTTTTTAGTAGAGCGAACTTGTACGAAGTGCCACGTGTCATTGTTTCAGCCTTCGGACCTGAAAATGATACACAAAAGACTACAGTCTATCCTCTTTCTGTAAATTCTTATTAAATTTCAATCTGATGCTCAGAGAGAAATTTATGACGATTTTCCCAAGGTCACCTATTTGGGATGTAATTCAAGAGCCTGCAAAAACCCTAACTTCCTTGGATCATCTCTCCGAAAACATAGTTAGACAATATCTGAAATTTGGACCCAAGGTTTATCAAGATTTCTGCTCAAATGAGTTTTAATTTTAGCTTCTGAAATGTCGTAGAAAAAAAGTTAATGCGAAAATGCCACGATGACCTGTTTGGAGCAATGAAACCCTAGAATCCAGAGCTCTAATACCAAATTTTATGAAACCAACTCACAAAAAGATAGAAAAGATAGATCAACAACTTCAAAATCAGCCTCTTAGAGGGGGAAACCTCCTTTACATTACACAAATGAACAATTCTTGGATGATACAAATGACAAGACCTCCTTTCTATATATAGGAGTCTAAGGGATCCCAATACAATCAAAGCCTACATAACAATAATATTGTAGGGGCATAACAATAACAATAGTGAGATTCTATATGGCACAATAATAACAACATGGGGACTATATGGGCATAATAATACAATAAGGGGGTTGCACTAATAACAATAAGGGGTTACACTAGTAGTATAATGACCTAACAGAAACCCATGCTTTAATAATTCATTGTTAAATAATAAAAATTCTTTTATTTATTCTTTTTGACAAGTACATTTACATAATGACTCAAGTACATTATTAAAGACCGAACATAGTTACTTTTTCCAACACAGGAAATATCAAAAATCAAAATGTTCAAATTTTATGAAACCAAGGCCAAGTGGCAGATCTCAACAAGAGCTTTCGAAGGACGCAAATGGCACCTCAATCTAAGTCCATTTGAGAAATTTATTACAGTTTGAAGCTTGTACCAAACAACAACAAAAAAGTCAAAGTCAAAGGAAATCTTCTACCATGTGGAAGGTCATATAAATGACATGTGGAAATGAATTCAGCGAGCATAGTGGGACCCACAGAGCTAATTAGGCATCCTAGTCAGCAAACTAGGTGGACACATGTAACAATCTGTTGAAGGCCCCAAAAATCGGGTCAACAACAAGGGGGATACCCGCCCGGTCCGGACCTTGGTTGGCAGCTCCTTATCTGTTTGGTATAGCGGGTCCGACTGGGGATATGGGACCAATT
>APFE030471924.1:130027-150013 GCA_000404065.3 Pinus taeda | reverse complement strand
AACCCGGGGTGTGATCTTTCTTCTATGCGATCTAAAAAGATTTCAAATAATAACTGGTAATAAAGATCATTCAACTATCATAAGAAAGGAATTTGATAAAGATGAACTACTTCGTATAAGAAGTTAGATGAAACAGTTGTTAAAACTTATCGCATAAATGAGCTATTCATACACTAAACATAAACAAATAGTTATCACCGTACAAAAGTGCCAAATGATAACTCAGACATCCACACTGTAATATATAAATAACTAAAAACTGAATATCACTTTAACGCATAAGCGGAAATGGTTAAGAGATAAAAGTACCATTTATAACTAGTCCTACTCATGAGCTTCAAGCGACAATTGATTTATCTCTCCTTGATTTAACATCCACTAAGAGTACAGAAGTGCAACATCAGTAGCAGATATCAAATGCAAATATCAAATAAACCTTGTTCCATTCATTCACCAAAACTTCCTCTGAGGGTGCAAAAGTGCATGTTCCGAGGACAAGTTTTTGATAAATTTCTGGACCCTTCTCTAAATGCATGAGAAGGGTTTAAATACTACTAACTAAATAACTTATTTACAAAAATTGAGGATTCGGTTTAAATGATCGTCCTCTTTCTAAGCAAAACTATTTCTAAAATTAAATATACTATCTAACTATTTCTAAATCTACTCCTTAATGTCGCAAGCATTCAGTATTTTCTTGAGTAGAGTTGGCTGACTATCTTCCGTCTTTGGTTGAGTTAAGCAAACAGAATCGGCAAGAGTTGGCATTATCTTCTCAGTAAAATTGATGATATACTTGAGAATCATCCAATGACTATGTATCATTACCATGTATACCTGGTAAAAATCCCATTTCAACTTGGTTAACCCTTGGACTGCTTCTACTTTTTTTTTAGTCTTCTGTTTCCAGTTTGTTTCTATTGCTGATTTCTTGCAATTTTCGGGGCTCGCAAGTGACTGAGTAACTAGGGACATTCCTTTTCGAGCAATTTTTCTTAGCGATGCGCGATTAGCGCTAAGCGCTAATCGCGCATCGGAAACTGCCTCGGTTTCTTAATCCGGGCTTCCCTGATGCGGTTTTTGCCTCTTGCGCCTTTTTCTCTCATTCGGTATAAAGCTCAAAATTTGTAAAAATAGTATTTCCATGAGCTCTTGACCTTGAGAATTAAACTGTCTGTTTCTAGTATCAGCATCGTTCAGTACCCATTCAATCATGGATGTATATGAGAAATCTGTAATAGATGCCTCAAAAGAGTTATGCGGCTCTTTTTCTTCTTGAGTGGATTAGGTGTGCCTTCCGAAATGTACATTGGAGCGTTGCCTTTCCTCTTCGTAGTTTTCTGCATAGTACCCTATATAACGCTTCGTCCTTCTTTCCTGCAGTTTACATTGAGGTGGAAGTAATGATAAAAGACTAATGACAGGAAAACTTTTAAATGCCGAAGATATGCAAAACATGCCACCTTACGTGAGCTATTTCTTCGAAAAACACAACACCCTACTTCACAAACAACTGGCAATAACTCATTAATTCACATTAAAATATATGACCAACTTTTGGCTGAAAAAGTTTTCTCGATGAGCCAGAACCAACTGCGATGGAGGGGTCCCGCGATTTTGCTTTGCGATGTCGCAGATCGTAGTATCGCAATATCACAATATCGCAATGTCATCGTGCTGTTTTTTTATCGCAAGGTCGTAGTATCGCAAATTTGCGGTATCACAGTGTCGCAATATCGCAATATCGCAGTATCGCAATATCACAATATCGCAGATCGTTATAATCCTTGTGTAATTCATGTGATTTTTGCGATGTGCGATATCGCATATTGGCGATTTTTTTAAGTTTTTCAATGTGAGTGTTTCTTCAGTGTATGCGATGTGATGAGGTTTCGCGTCACAATCTCGCTTTTTGTTATTTTAACTCATTAGAAGGTGTATCCTATCATTCTTTGCGCGATGCGATATCCTTTAAGGAGTGAATTTAATTTTCTTCATTATGAAACTTAGGTTTTTTAGATTTTTCAAGGTATTTTCCTAAGTCCATGATGTTGTAAGTTTCATCTAAAAAAGAAAAAGTAACAATAACTGATTTTTTGATTTTTACTGAGGGTCCCCACCTATTTAGTCTTAGCAATAACACTTCATAAGGAGGGGGGTTGTTGGTGGCCACAACACAACCTCGGGTTCAAATTTCATGTAATAAAAGTTAATAAAGGCAAAATAAGACAATGGTCAAGGGCCACTTATTCCATGTTGAATGTTGGGCAAATATCCTAGTGGGCATCACTTGTTGTGTTTATGGCTAAGGGGAAATTTACAAATGCAATGGAAAAGGCTTTGAAAAGGCAAAGTGGCATTAATTGGCATTTTATTTATGAAAATAAAGTAAATTAGGAGAAAAGGGAGGTGAAAGGTCACAAGTTGCACGTGAGGAGGAAATTGAAGGAAAATAATGGAAAAATAAACAAATTAGAGTCATCAATAATAGAAACACATTAGAGCATCACTTGGTAGTCTTTTTGTCAGTTTAGTTTTGGCGCTAGTCTCAGAGGGGAGAAGAGCACCAAGAGGAGAAGGAAAGCAAGCAAGCAAAGGAAGGACAAGGAAAGCAAGGATCAAGCAAGGAAAGGTTGGATCAAGTAGCTTCAACAGGAATACTTGCAGGTAACAGATTGCATGTATGGTTTCCTAGTTGGTTTTGGCATGTATGGAATATGCATGTGTGTATTTTGGTTTCTTTGTTGTTGGTGGCATGGATTTTGTTGGGTTTGATAGTGGTTTTTTACTTGCCTTTCCATTTTCGAATAGCCATTGTGTGATGGGATTCATCACAGTGTCGCAATATCGCAATATCGCAGTATTGCAATATCACAATATCGCAGATCGTTATAATCCTTGTGTAATTCATGTGATTTTTGCGATATGCGATATCGCATATTGGCGATTTTTTTAAGTTTTTCAATGTGAGTATTTCTTCAGTGTATGCGATGTGATGAGGTTTCGCGTCACAATCTCACTTTTTGTTATTTTAACTCATTAGAAGGTGTATCCTATCATTCTTTGCGCGATGCGATATCCTTTAAGGAGTGAATTTAATTTTCTTCATTATGAAACTTAGGTTTTTTAGATTTTTCAAGGTATTTTCCTAAGTCCATGATGTTGTAAGTTTCATCTAAAAAAGAAAAAGTAACAATAACTGATTTTTTGATTTTTACTGAGGGTCCCCACCTATTTAGTCTTAGCAATAACACTTCATAAGGAGGAGGGTTGTTGGTGGCCACAACACAACCTCGGGTTCAAATTTCATGTAATAAAAGTTAATAAAGGCAAAATAAGACAATGGTCAAGGGCCACTTATTCCATGTTGAATGTTGGGCAAAATATCCTAGTGGGCATCACTTGTTGTGTTTATGGCTAAGGGGAAATTTACAAATGCAATGGAAAAGGCTTTGAAAAGGCAAAGTGGCATTAATTGGCATTTTATTTATGAAAATAAAGTAAATTAGGAGAAAAGGGAGGTGAAAGGTCACAGGTTGCACGTGAGGAGGAAATTGAAGGAAAATAATGGAAAAATAAACAAATTAGAGTCATCAATAATAGAAACACATTAGAGCATCACTTTGTAGTCTTTTTGTCAGTTTAGTTTTGGCGTTAGTCTCAGAGGGGAGAAGAGCACCAAGAGGAGAAGGAAAGCAAGCAAGCAAAGGAAGGACAAGGAAAGCAAGGATCAAGCAAGGAAAGGTTGGATCAAGTAGCTTCAACAGGAATACTTGCAGGTAACAGATTGCATGTATGGTTTCCTAGTTGGTTTTGGCATGTATGGAATATGCATGTGTGTATTTTGGTTTCTTTGTTGTTGGTGGCATGGATTTTGTTGGGTTTGATAGTGGTTTTTTACTTGCCTTTCCATTTTCAAATAGCCATTGCGTGATGGGATTCATTCTAGTTTGAGATTTGGATTGCCGAAAGATTTTGGATCTGGGTGAGGTGGTCTGAGGAGAATCCCAAGGGTTGGTGGTGGAGACATTTTTCGCCAGGAAACCCTCAACAGGTGGGTGGAGACAGGAAAATTCTTGAAGGGATGGTGAAGGAATTCTGAGGCATCTAAGCTCGGTTTGGTTTTGTGATCTCGGGACCGTTTTAGGTAAGACCACGGTATGGTGAGGGTTGACGTGGTTTAACCTTTGGATTCTCTTGGTTGTTTATGGATGGTTTTATCCTATGAGATCCCACATTCATCCTTGGAATATGGCACAAGGGTGATTGGTTGAAAAAAATATTTGGTTCAACCCAAACTAGGGTTGGGTGGTAAGTGGAAGTCCCTCACTTGGTTGGCTATTGCATATGGTTAATAAGAGCTAAGTTCCTCTTGCTTTTGATGAGTAAATGTACTTGTTATTATGTATCTTTAATGGTTGTTCTCTCATTATTATTTATCTGGTTATATGCTAGTTAATTGACAGATCTAAGTAAGGCTCTCAACACATTTCTATTAATGAATGTTTGGATAATGAATGCAAGACCTAATTGGTGTTATGACAACTATTGTGTGAAGGCATTGTTCCTTCTTGTTTATCCTCAGATAAATTTTCAGATCATTATGTTCAGATTTGCATTCATGACCTGTAAGTTGCATGTTCACCATGTGTTTAACGGATTTTCAATCTCGGCTGGGAGGGGTCAGGTCAAGTCTCGGTTCAATTTTTGGTTCATAAGATTTGGTTTTTTTTCATTTATGATTTCTAGAAGTTTCACTAAGTTCTAGGCAAAGGCTTGAGTCTTGGCCTTGAAAAAGTGGCTTAGAATTCAGGGTCATTGGCATAGAACTAACTGGAAAAGTCCACAGTTGCATGGAAGCAGACTTGTCAGTGCAACTGGAGGGCTACAGTCGCTTAGTCTTGGCAAGGGAGTGGCTGGGCCTCTAGGTAAGTGAAAAATAGGGTTATCTCATGGGTTGGACACCTGGAAAGTTTAGGTTGCTCCTGGAGGTCCTGTAAGGTCTTAAGTTGTCAACTCCATTTCCTTAAGGTCATATAGGAGGTTGAGCCTTATCATAGTGACCCTCAACTCATATTTACCCTAGGCTAACTGACGAAAGTGGGTAAATGTGGGAGGAGGTGATTACAACCCACAAGTAGATGATGTGGTAGCACCACAAGTCAACACATGGCATGTAGATGGCATATGATGTGGACCAATGAGAGTTTGCCACATGGCCCAATCACATGGTGCCACATAGCACCTCAAATTAGGCCAAAGTGGCCTTGGCATGGTGCAACCTCCATTTTTGTCTTATTCTCATTGTTTTGGGAGTCGTTACAATATGGACATACAATTTCCATAGATTATATAGTTTGAAAACTATATTAAAACCAAAATTGGGCTTTAAAACCATATTAAAGCAAAATCAGGATTTCATGGGTTTTGAACCCAAAAAACACCCCAACAACAAGTAACTTAATATGACTATGCCGACCATTGTGCTAACCACACACTTTGTCTTATTCACCCTCACACTTTGTTATAAAATGCCATTCAAATGGTTCAAAGGGAACCATGGAGAATACATGAGAGATGAGGATGCAAGCAGGGCAATGAAGTCATGAATCTCAAGAAGATTCTAGGAATATTGTTAGAGCATATGTTAGGGAATATTTCAAAGAATATTCTCTAGGAGTATAATGGCGTAGTCTGTTTCTTCATTTGAGCAGTATAATTTTTTCCCGTGTCTAGAATCTTGTGAGGAATCTTTGAGATTCTCGGGGAGCCCAGATTTGATCGAGCCAAAAAGGGGTCGAGTTTAAAGTCATATTTCATGGATTTCCACAAGGAATGCGATGGTGTGGGAAGTTCCTTCATTCGAGTAGTCGATTTTCAAGTTGTCCCCAGACTTGGAGATATAAGGTGAATTTTGCCATGTCCTTATTTTCTTTTGTTGAGTGATGTTTTGATTATGAGATCCATGTATGCCACGTTTTGAAAGGATCTTTGTATGCCACTTTATGTGAGAGATTGTTATTTTGTCATACTGAAGGAGGGATTTTATGAGTGAGAGTTCTTATAGAAGAAATTCTCCTACGAGAGAGACATGACACTTTAGTTAAGGGAGTTATTCCTTTTATTGACAAATATTGCATCATGTACTCATCATCTTCCTGTAATAATTAATGAAGCGGCCTCCCCACTCTTGACACTAGGCATGGAGACATAGTCCACACTGGATGAACTCCATTATCATATCATCGAGTTATGGTTGTTCATGATTATGGCTTCTTATTTGTTTCATGTTAATAGTTTATTAAATTATTGTTAGAATATGCATTGCTCATGATTTCACGAAGAAAATGTAAGCGTTAGTAAAAGGTCCTGTATGATGGGGATTTTTGTTTGAAAGCATTCATGAAATTTTCTCGGATCACTTGTGATTTAATTTCAACCATTGATCACATTTTGATCTCAGTCGTTGAGTGGGAGATTAGGGTTAATATCAAAATTATAAGAGGATATGGAGCGAGTTAGTGGCAAGTTAGTTGAGCACAAGAAAGTGTGAGAGATCAACAAAGGAACATTTGAGGGTTTTAGTAGTTCGCAATGACTCAATGACCAAGCAGAAGAAATTGAGTGAGGGTCGAGTTCCTACAACCCCAACACAATTTATCGATTGTCATGTGTGCCAAGGTTTTGCAGATCTAGTGTGCAAGAAGGGTATCAATTTATTTGGAGAGTGATTGAGTGGTTTCCTATGATAAAATGAAAATTTCTCCCTTCTTGTAATTCTCAAAAGAAAATCCTTTATTGAATTAAACAATAAAGACACACAAAGTTGTAGATTTCCCTGGAGTTGGGGTTTCCTGGATATATCTTGTGTTCTATGTGTTGATGTGTTTATATTTTGATTTATTTTCAGTTGTGCATGTTAAGTTAGAAACGCCGTGTATTTGTGATTTAATTTTCTAGAATATTAGTTATTTGTGTTTCTAGGTTTTGACACTTAGAAAATTGCAAATCAATTTAATTGTTTTTAAGGAAATATAATGTCATGGTATCATACTGCATTCTTTGACTGAATATCAAGAATAGATTTTATCTTCATGAGAAAATTATGTGATTCAAAGGGAGCAAGTTATCAAATCGATTTGGCCATTATGGTTTTGAGCAATACACATTGATTATGTAATTGCAATTTGTATTCAACAGTTGAATTTGGCAGTATGGCATATGAGGGTCTCAGATTTGAAGATAGATTGGACGGTCTGTCCAACTTTTGTTCGTGGCATGAAAGGATAGCAGTGGCATTAGAGGAACAAGGGGTTTGGGATTTTATTGGTAATGTCCTAGTCGCACCAACAGATCCTCAGCAGTTGGCTCAACATAACAAAATGGATACAAAGGCAAGAAGGATTGTCCTAAAAGGAGTCAATGACCACATTATCCCTCACTTGATTGGGAAGAAGAAAGCCAGAGAAATGTGGACTGCCATCATTAGTCTCTATCAGGGTTCGAGCAAGACCATAAAGTTGGTAGCAAAAGACAAGTTCAGGAGCATTAAAATGTCCAAGTCAGATTCGGTGGTTTCTTACCTCACCAAGTTTACCAAGGTAAAGGAACAATTGGATGGTGTGGGTGAGACAATTTCAGATAGAGATCTAGTGATTTTTTCTCTATTGGGTTTCACCAAGTCATGGAATGCCTTCATGAATGGGATATGTGCCCAATAAAACTTTCCATATTGGGAGTCTTTATGGGGTGACTACGTCTAAGAGGATATTCACATACAAGCTCAAGTTGGATCTTATGTTAAAAGCGAGGAAGAGAAGAAAATTTCACTCTAGCCAACAAAGGGACCAAGTCCAAGGGTAAAAAGAGAAATGGTGGTAGAGAACCAAATTCTAAGAGAGAGAAGAAGACAAAGTATCTCAGTAAGATCAAGTGTTTTTCTTGCCACCATTTTGGGCATTGCACTACTAAATGCTCCAAAAGGAAGAAAGGGTATAAGAAGGACCAAGTATCATCCTCTACATAGATAAATGTGTTATCTTCTCATTTTCAAGAGTTTTCACTCATTGTTTGTATGGAAAGTTTAATGGCTATAGGTTTATGGTATGTGGACAGTGGTGCGTCCTCACGTATGACAGGAAACAAGAAGTATTTTAGCAAATTGTCATATAAGGACATGCAGTCCGATATTTATATGGGAGATGATGGGAAGTATTGAATCGAGGGTATTGGTACAGTTTGTTTTGAGAGGGAATCTGAAACCCTCTATATCTCAGAGATGTTCTTTGCGTACTTGGGCTAAAAAAGAATCTTGTTTCAATTTTAGCATTAGAGGATAAAGGGTATGAGGTGACCTTCAAACATGGTAGGGTTCTTATAAAACCCTCTGACTCTAAAGTGGCAAAGCATATCGGGGTTAAGCACGAGAGATTGTACATATTACAATTTGAGATAGTTGCAACATTGACTAGTAGAGGAGGTTGTGACTCAAGCAGTTATGGCATAAGCAGATGGGACATTTTCACCATGGGGCGCTAAAGATTCTTAATGACATAGTGAGAAGACTACCACAATACAATGCAAAGTAGCATGAGGTTTGCAAGGGTTTCACACTTAGCAAGTATGCCAACTCATTTTTTCCCAACAGAGATAATAGGGGTAAGCATATCTTGGACCTTGTTCATTCACATGTATGTGGTCATTTCTCTAAAGTATCTCTTAGTGGGTACAAGTACTACGCCACCTTCATAGATGATCACTTGAGGAAGTCCTAGATATTTTTCATGAAGAAGAAGGATGAGGTCTTATTGAAGTTTCTAGAGTTTAAGACCTTGCTTGAGAACTAGAATGGTAGGAATATCAAGGTATTGAGGTCTAATAATGGTAAGGAGTATAACTCAAATGCATTCAAGGAGTTGTGTGCTAAGGAAAGCATTAGGATGGAGTTGACCACACCATATGATATTCAGCAAAATGGTATGGTAGAGTGCAAAAACAGGGCCATAGTTGGAGCGACCAAGTCCATGTTGCATGACTAGGGGTTTCCTAAGTTTCTTTGGGTTGAACCATGCAATACAACAATTTTCCTGCAGAACTGGAGCCCACACAGAGTGTTGAGGCGAGTTACAATATAGGAGGCATTTACAAAGAAGAAACTGAATGTGTCTCATTTTGGCATATTCAGTAGTCTCGTATATTGCCATGTACCGAAGGAGAAAAAGAAAAATTTGGAGCCCACAACAAAGAAGGGCATCTCTATGGGATACAATGAGACATCTAAAGAATATAAGGTGTACATTCCAACACACAAGGAGACAATCACTAGGAAAGATGTGAATTATGAGAAGGATAAGGCCTTGAAAAAGTCCTTAGAGCGCGAGTAAACTATCATGCAAGAGGAGGAGATGGAGGCTTAGCCAATACCTTAGACCACAATTGTGCATGGGTACTGTTATCACTTCCAATGGCACCTACAACACGAGTGCTTCGGGAGACATAGAAAACTTCTTAGAGACAACCTCTGGGTTGATTATAGACTAGTTCCTAGGATATCTTAGATACATGAGTGCATGGAAGATTATCAACAGGGGCTTTTGGTTGCACTCCAATTGTCACAATGTTGAAAAAGATAATAAAGGGGGGGGGGGGGGGGGGGAATTGTTCAATAAGCCTTCACAAAGGTAGACTCAAGTCAATACATGGATCCAAATGATCAGGGGGTAAATAGGGCCAACCTCAAAGAGAAATTCCTGGTTTTGGTGGCCAACACACAACAACATGCAGCTTAATATTGACATTGCAGTAAAGTGAAGAGGAGGAAAATTGGTGCATAGGGTTGATTGCAATGAAAAATCCTAAGCCACAATGTTCTAGTAGAAATATGGAAGAGGGAGTAGATGAAAGAGCGACAGGAGTGGAGTGCTAGTGAGGGTTTCAGGCCATATACTCATGGGCACATTTGTATCCAAAATATTAAGCAAATATGTGCACATTACAGGTACTTAAGTAAATATGTAGCTAACACATGTATTGTTTCTACTTGGTAACAAATATACAATCATGAACGAGGGAGAAACTGCCAGCTTCATCACACTATTTTAGAGAAAGAAAAACATATATGGAATGAGATTATAGAGGGGAAAACATATTACACATTGCCATGATTGGAATCACCATAGGGAGTTTCATTAATACTTGAAGGGTCCAAATAATAGTCCAATTAGAACCAAAATGGAACCCAAGAATTAGGACCACTCCGGGTGTAGAATTCTGGAACTTAATTTATTAAGTGTTTCTCCCCCTTATTTATACGGAGAAGGGGGGCTTTGAATCAACATTTAAAAAATATCTCAGCCTAGGGCCAGCTGTCAAATTGACTAACTGCCTAGGCCTGTGATAGCTCTGCTGCCCAAAATGATTTCCAAGGATTTGATTCCTTTCTTGAAAGCAAACATAAATTACAGAATAAAAGAAGTTACAGAAAAATAGAAAATAGGAAACTAAATGACGATGGAGGAAAATATCGTCCTGCATTTCTTGTGAAGGCTCCTGATCAGGCCACATCTCTACCACAATGTGTCCCTCCTATTGCGCTTTCGCCTTAACTGCCTAAATTGCTTATTCTCCAGAGGAGGGAGTGGGTCGACTATGAGTTTCCTATTACCAACTAGAAGTGGAGAATGTCCTGTTGTCCTCCGTTGTGTATCTGAGTGGATCCCCATGCTGAGCCATTAATCTTCCTAAGTACCCATACCTTCATTTACTCTCCGAAGACGTGCAACAAAACAATTGAATTCATTTATGAGGCCATTGTTGTCCTGGGTTTCTTATTGCGGAGGTTTCCACAGGATTAGCCCATATCGATCTCCAACTGCTCCATGCCTTCATTTAATACCTCAAATGTCGACCCAGATGCCTAAAAATTCCCTCGCCATCCCACTGGGCGGAATTGAAATATAGATTTTAATGTTCATTGATTTGGGTCGTTGATCCGGGCTTGCTGATATCGCAATCACAATACAAGGGAGGGCCTTTTTACCATATCTCATAGTGCTTGCCGATTGTCCGGACGTGAAACTTCAATAAAGCATGATACATAAAATATCGCATCCGAAACCAGGACTCACATATTGCCATCGGAAAGCAAAATGGGGCTTTAACATTGGTTTTATGGTGATTTCCAAATATGATGGACCTGAAATTTCTCAAAACCATAATACATAACATTTTGGGTCCATCTCAATCACAAGTTGGAAGGGAGTTCAGCGGAGGAGGGAGTTATGTTTTGTGCGATCCCCGGTTGCGATATCGCAATTGGTGGTGGGGAGGACCTTATCATGATTGGCGGGAAACTTTGCGATATCGCAATCGCAAAAGGAAAAGGGAGATGAGCAGATTTGTATTGCAAAGGAAAATGGGCCGATAGCAATAAAGTTTTACAGGTCCCAGCCTTTTAAAAGGCCTTTGGTATGTTTTATGAATGTTTTTAAGATATTTCAAAGGGGAATGAGGAAACATGGCTAGAGTCAGAAATATAAAGGGATTTCAGTTAGAGTTAAAAAAGGGTCACCGTAGCTAGAGATCAAAAAACAAAGGGTAAAATGGGGTTTGTGAAAGAAATGAGTTTTTTAGAGGATATGGGAATTTCTCCAAAACAAAATAGACTGGACCTGTTCTTCTCTCTTTGTAAAACTGGAACTCTCTTTTGTAGTGAGTGACAACAGCTAGGATGAGGACATGAGGGGCACATAGTATAGGAGGGAGTGGATCACACTCAAGTAACAACTCCTAGTACTAGGAGAAGGAGAGCGAGATGGGTAAAGTAGTTGAATCAGGAAGCACAAGAACAAATTGGTGCTCAAAGTACATCAGTTCGACAGAGCAAACAACCATAGAGGTACACAAGATATATGGCACCTATGGCAGATTTGTTGGATTCTAAGCCTTCTTGTTCTCATAAGGTAGCCACTTAGCAGGTGTGGAGAGATGTCATGGTGGAGGAGTATGCCTTCATCATGAAGAATGAAGTTTGGGAAGTGGTGTGATGGCTAGAGGAAAAATATTTGGTAGGCTCTCACTAGGTCTACGACATCAAGCATGGCATTGATGGGAGTATCGATAAGTACAAGGTAAGATTCTTGGCCAAGGGGTTCTCACAGGTAGAGGGAGTTGACAATAATGAGACCTTTTCCCTAATTTCCAGGTTTTCATCCATCAAATCTATTGCAAAGTAGATGGTGTGGAAAATCCACCAGATGGACGTGAAGACAAAATTACCCATTGGGATTGTTGAGGAGGAGATTTATATTGAGTAGCTAGAGGGATTTGAGACCTGCAGCAGAGAGACACATGTTTGTAGACTCAATAGAACCTTATATGGGCTCAAGCAGTCTCTATAGGCATGGTATGCTCAGATAGACAGTTAACTTCAAGGATTGGGCTTCACCAAGAGCGAAGCGGACCCCAACCTCTGTTACATCGTTGTTGGAGTTGATCCGCTTATTTTGGTGTTATATGTGGACAATATGATCCTAACAAGCAAAAAAAATCTCATCCAAGAGTGTAAGAGAGACCTTACAAGTGATTTTGAGATGAAGGATATGGAGCTGAATCATTATTTCCTTGGGCTGGAGGTATGGTAGGGTGGTGGAGAGATCTTTATGGGTTAGGGCAAGTACGCTCTGCGAATTATGAGGACATTTCACATGAAGGATTCCAGACCCATCACCACACCTCGAGTCATAAACGAGAGGAAAGTGGATGCATCTAGATTGGGGCAAGTAGATCCTACATTTTATCGACAAATGGGTGGGTAAATATTGTATTTAGTGAACATGTGGCCAAATATTTGTTTTCCAATTAACTCATTGAGCCACTTTTTGGTTGACCCTACCATAGCACATTGGGTTGTTGTTAGGCACTTGTTTTGATATCTTAGGGGTAACAATAGAGCATGGATGTGGTATAAACAGGTTGATGATTTGAAGCTTGAGGGCTTCACTGATCTAGATTGGGCAGGGAGCTCCATAGACAGGAAGAGCACATTGGTTTTCACATTTAGTGTTGGATCAGTAGTTGTTTCCTAGCTTAACTAGAAGAAGAGATCAGTTGTATTGAGTTCAGACAACGGCGAGAAAATGTTTTCCAATTTGGCAGGCTGCAAAGCTATTTTGTTGGGGAAGGTTTTTGTGGGTTCGTTTAGGACAGGGTTGGATCCTACGGTAATACATTATGACAATCATGGTTGTATCAAGCTCTTTGAAAATCCAGTGTTTCATGATCACTTTAAGCACATTGAAATACATTATCACCACATCAGAGATATTGTTCAGAGAGGTATAGTTTCACTCCAATGCGTACCAACATAGGAGTAGGCAACAAACGTTCTGACTAAGGCATTGTTAAGGACTAGATTTGTATACCTTATAGAGAAGTTGGGTGTAGTTTAGAACACCTTCCTCTTAAAGAGGGGGTGTTGATTGGAGTATAGAAGTAAGGGATCTGCTTTTCTAAGTGCTAATATTGGCAAAAGAACCTAGAATACCACCACTTGAGTAGAATAGTAATTTATTTAAATATTTCCTAAAGTTAGACTCAGGGAAAATTAAAAATTCCTAAGTTAACTTATGATTTAATCTCAGTCGTTGATAGGGAGATTAAGATTGGGATCGAAATTATAAGAGGACATGGAGCGAGTTAGTGGCAAGTCAGTTGAGCACAAGCAGGTGTGAGATATCAACGAAGGAAGATTTGAGGGTTTCAGAAGTTCGCAGTGACTCAACATCTGAGTAGAAGAAATTGAATGAGGGTCAAGTTCCTACAACCACATCGCATTTTATCCATTCACATGTGTGAACGAGAGAGTAGGGGTGCACTTGTATTTGTGCACAAAAGGCTAGATTTGTGCAAAGGTTTCGCATCTCTAGTGCATAGGAAGGGGATAGATTTATTTGGAGGGTGATCGAGTGGTTTCTTGTGATAAAACGGAAGTTTCTCTCTTGTTTTTTTTTTTCTCTGTAGCATATATTTCTATTAACTGGTAAACAAAATATTTTTACATGAGGTGGTGGCTGCAAGGGCAGGAGCCTGCAAGCCTTGTACATTACAAAACTGCCCCATTACTGTAGAAACCGGGGAGATTAAAAAACATACAGCCAATTCTGTTGGCTTTACAAGCATGCCGAGAGAGATAGAACAAAAAGATAAGCACAGAAACAGAGCTGAGAACCCGGGTCCAAGAACCGAACATACGCCGCAGTGAGGAGAGACCCAAAACTGGGCAGTGCTTTCGGAGCATCCACCAGAGAGCTAAAAAGAATGACCCAAAGTACCAATTATTCATTTTTTCCCTCACCCCCCTGTGTCTCCTCGGCCTGCAGACACGCGTCGTCCTGACTGAGCAATTCTTTGTCACCCAACACGTTGCCCTCCTGCATCTTGTCGGTGGTACCAACATCGGTGTCCATTGCAAAATTAACACAATCAACCAGGGGAGGGATTAAGGGTGGCGAATCAACTTGGATAACCGGTTCAGTCTCCTTTTTAACATCCATGGCGTTCTTGGCAGAGGAGCGCTCACTACTGTGAGAGGAATTGGGGTTAATGCAAGAGATAGGGGCGACCTGGTTAACTTCTTCAGACATGAGGATGGTAATCTGGGCTGAAATCAGAGGGCGGTTCAGATTACTTTGGAATTTAAATGAGTGGACTGAAAGGCACTGTTAGGAATCGGATGGCGAGAGGGATTGCTGGGAGGAGGATCCTCAGGGGAGGAAGAGAGTTTAATAGTTGTGAGCAGTGGGTTGGGCTGAGGGCGAGCGGAGGGACGCTTGCTGCTGCCAGGTCATTCACCCGAGCGGGTGTGTTTCCCTGGTCGCTTCATAATGCTGACAGTCACCGAAAACTCAACAGAGCCAATACTAAACCCAGAATAATGGCTCAGATGAACCGAAGGCTGGAGAGAAAACACGGAAGAAGCACAAAACCGAGAGACAGAGCAAATGTAACTTATGTGACAGCGAATAAACCACTTAACCTAGGCCACCGAAGGATTTCCAGTGTGCAGCACGCAGGTAGAATGGCGGTGTTGTAGATTCAAGCCTGAACAGGCTCGGATTTCCCCTCTGAAACTAGACGCCCTCTCACCTTCGCATTCTGTCCTCAGAACAAACTGAACACCATACTCCTGAATCGACGAAGTGGAAATATCACCAGGAGACTCCATGTAAATAACCAACAGCAGGCTGCGTCGGGCTTCGACCTTCATTAATGGAGTCGTCCTGCTCCGACCTACGACCATAAAAACATTCCTCCCTCCTCCAGACGAGACCTGGGGCTCCACACTGCAGAGCAGGTGGCAGTACGAGGGGTGGTTAAGCTGCTTGAATGCCATTTATGGCAGGAGGATCACCCGGACCCGGGAAGTTTCTCTCTTGTTTTAATTCTTAGAAGAAAAATCATTTGTTGATGAAAATAATAAAGACACTAAGTGTTGCTGGTTATCCCCCTAGTTAGGGTTCTTGGGTATAATATCTTCCTGGATATGGACATGGGAAGCCTGCTAATTGCTAAGCACATCCTAGATAGTTTCTCATTGGCCACATGTATGATCATAAATTAGGAAAAATAATACCTGATTGGGAATGAGCTCAAATAGGAAGATTTGGCCTGAGTTCAAAAGGTTTTTGCAAAAACTCCTAACCCATTTGGAGAGACAATAAAATACTTAGTCTTTCATCTAAAACCAAATAAATAGAAGAAAGAGGATTGGGCTTGGCTAATTTCAAATATTGAAAGAAGAGTCAGAATTTCATGTAATCGATGGCTTTCATGGGTAGCAAGGCTCATTTTGTGCAAGGAAATTATTGAGGCCTTCCTAGTATACTGGGAATCGCTAGCATGGATTCCAAAACGGATCTTAAATAAGATAAATAAAATCTCATGAAGATAGTTGTGGACTAGGAAACAAGATCATATACCTTTCACCCTAATTGTTTGGTCATTCATCTCTATTGAAAAAGCTTTAGTGGGTTGGGGATTAATGAACCTATCTTGGTTCTCCATGACGTTGGAAACAAAAGGATCTCGGAAGTTGGTTAAAAGGAAAGGCCTTTGGGAATCAAACATGGAATCCAAATACATCTCATCACTCTCCCTTATGGAATGGATCAAAAGTCCTAGAAATAATGTAAATAATGACTCTATAGTCTGGAGGGCCATCATAATTGCAATAGATGTTATTCTAAAAGGGCTTAGGTGGAGTGGTGGAGATGGATCACAACTCCTTATAAAAAAGGATCTATGTATTGGTAGTATAAATGCACATTTACTATATGTTCCTCTCAAATCTCTGGCAGATCAGGGTTTGTCGAGTCTCACTCATGGATTGGGGTCATATATTAGAATTGGAAGGTTTACAAACTGAAAAATGGGAGGTATACCATAGATTTGACCCAGAGCCTCATATCTCTCTCTCCGGCTAAGGATAAATTAATGTGGTCATTGGCTCCACATGGTTCATACATGCCAAAATTTTGATACTTGTATTATGTTTAGAACTCCATGGATTCTCCACCTCCTAGGTGGGAAAAATGATTGTGGAAACTCAACTCCCCCCCCCCAAAAAAAAAGTTGTTTATGTCATTACTATTGAAAAAAATTCCCCCACTTGGGACATATTATAGAGGAGATCTTTTCAGGTACCTAGTAGATGCTCGCTTTGTTGTTCGGAGGTCGGATCCATCGTTCATATCTTTATACACTATCCTTTTACTAGAAGCACCTGGGTTGAGATAAAAAGGATCATTGGCAATTTCTAGGATTGGGAGGGTCCCTCAGCACAAGACTACTTGAAATCTTGGCTTGATCATAAACCAAAATACTCCATAAAGGTCCTCCCCTAGTGGTCTACTAAAGTGTTTGGTTGGAAATAAATGGAGAAGTCTTTGAGGATCAAGGTCAAACTTTCTCAAGAGTTTCTTTGAATAGCTTAAGCATTACATATTCACTTCCAGGGTGCACTCATAAAATAACCTACTCATGATAGATAGGACACTTGTAGCAACCTCAGGTTAAAGTTTCATGTAATAAAGGATAATAAAGTCAAAATAAGACCAAGGTCATGGGACACATATTCCAAGTCGAATGTTGGGCAAACACCATAGTGGACATCATTTTTGGTTTATTTATGGCTATGGAAATTGGAAAAGGCACTGTCAAAGGCAAAGAGGCAATAATTGGCATTTAATTAAGGAAATAAAGGAAAATAGGAGAAAATGAATGTGAAGAGACACAAATTTGCGTACTAAGGAAATTAGAAGGAAAAATGAAGGAAATGGAAAAAAGGGAGACATCAATGATAAAAAGGCTTCAGAGAATCAATTCACAACTTCTAGGAGTTTTAGCTTTTGTTTGTTTTGGCTTGAGAATGGTGTTAGAGAGAGAGAGAGAGAGCTTCAAGAAGAGAAAGCAAGAAAACAAGCAAAGGAAGGAAAAGTACAAGCAAAGGAATGCAAGGGAAGCAAGGAGAATGTTGGGTCAGTAGCTTCAATAGGAGAATTTTGTAGGTAACATGTTGCATGTGTGATTTCCTAGCTAAGGTGTGAATGCATGGTTCATGCATGTGTTTATTTGGTTAATTTGTTATCATTGGCATGCTTTATGCTTGGTTTAACAATGGTTTTAGCCTTGCCTTGCCATTTCCTGAATAACCATGGTGTGATGGGATTCATTCTTGGTTGAGCTTTAGATTACTGGAAGGTTTTGGAACTGGGTGAGGTGGTCTCAGGAAAATACCCAATGGTTGGGGGTGGAGATGGTTTTCTCTGGGAAACCCTTAATAGGTGGATGGAGACAGACAAATTCCTCAAGGTATGGTGAATAAATTCTTAGGCATCCAAGTTTGGTTTGGTTTTGTGATATGAGGACCAGTTTAGGTGAGATCATGATAGTTTGAGGGTGGACGTGGTTTAACCTCTGGATTCCCTCGTTGATTGTGTCTTAGTTTATCCCATGAGTTCCCACATTCATGCTTGGATATTGCACGAGGGTTATTAGTTCAAATAAATAATTGGTTTAGCCTAATCTATGGACATGTGGTATGTGGAAGTCCCTAACTTGGTTGGCTTTTGCATAAGTTAATATGACCTATTATTATAATGTAATTAATGAGCACATGCACTTGTTATTATGGCAGATTTGTCATGGTTGATATTTTGGTTATATGTTGGTTATAAGCATGGTTCTATGATGTGCTCTAGCTATGGCTCTTGCCCATGATTTGATAAGTATTTGAATGGATGATGAATGCATTGGCTAACAAGCATTGTTGCAGGTACTTGAGAGGGTATTAGACCTTCTTAGCGATTCTCATATGAAGTTCAGAGGTTTATGATTATATATGCATTCATGACCTATAGCTGACAAGTTTACCATATGTTTGACAAAATGTCTATTGTGCACTAAGCATGTCTAGGTCAAGATCTTGTTCAAGTTTGAATGTTAGCATTGTTATCATCTTAATCATGATTCTAGAAAGTTACGAGCAGTGGCCTAGAGGCTAGCCTAAAACAGTGGCATAGATCCTGGAACTGCATGCACAAAACTAGAAGATTTGGGTCATAACCCCATGGAAACAGGCTTATGGGTGTGGTTGGAGCCTCATAATCGCACACATGCTATGTTGTGGGTGCAGTTGGGGTGTTAGGCTTATGGAAAAGAAGTTTTAGCTCAGGATCTGATCATTAGAGGTTGTGGATTGACTTATGGGTGATCTAGTACTCTTGCGAGGTATCCATAAGTTTTTATATTGTAGGCCCCGGTTCCATAACTAGAACTTGGAGGTTGGGTCATGTCATAGTAGCACTTAGTTCATGTTTACCCTGGAGAGATTTTAAAAGTGGGTAAATGTGGGGTGGGTCACTACAACACCAAAAAAGATAAGTTGTGGGCCTTATTTGATGGGGTTGCACAACTTTCTCCTTCCACGAGGGCTGTTGGTGAAAGGCTATATATCTTTGACACACACTATTTATTTTTCTCACGTGGTATTGAAAATTCCACAAATAATTATGCAGATATTTTTGCTCTAAAGCTCCTATTGGAACTTGTTTAACATCTACATATTGCTTAGATCTATGTCTGCGGAGGCTCCATGAACATAATAAATTGGCTGAATGGGAGGACTTGTTTGAAGAAACACACACTTCTACCCCCATATCAAAACATTTTGATAAGGTTGTGAAGTTTTATTTATATATCTTTCTCGCATGTACACAAGGAACAAAACTAGGAAGCTTATGACCTTTCAAAAAGAGAATTAGTGTTGGCTCTGGGTCAGTGGCAAATCCAAGAGGTCAATGAAGGTCTGCACAACTTTCTCCAATCATGCCATTGGGCATAACTAAATATGCATATCAAAATCTTACACTTTTTTTTATACCAATGCTACTCTTTCTTTGCAGAGACTATCAATTTTGGATTATGCTTATGGCCTTTGCAAGGATCGATCATACAACCACACCCTTTCAGAGTGAAGCAACAATTTTAATGCAAATTCACAATACATGAATATATGGATACTTCAAGGGAACCATGTGACGTACTTTTCTCAATACCATTTACAATTTTTATTTTCTTTGTTATGCTTCATTGGTAGTTGGATACGATAACTGATATATTTTGGCACTAATATGACAAATTTGTATCTCCTCAATAAAGTTTTTGGGAGCTATAAAGCCATAGAATGCTACAAGCATTTGTGAATGTATTTTAGTTTGAATTGAAATGAAATACATGCTTTTTTTTCCTTAAAAATAATTAATACTATAAACAATAAAAATTATAACAAGTTTGTTGGTCCTCAGTTTTGGTCTATTTTTGCTTAGGGAAACCTACTTAATCCTTATATTTTCCATCCATTTTCCATCACATCCATCTCATTTTGATGTATTTTATGCATATTCAGGTGTTTAATTTTAATTTTTCAAT
>APFE030471924.1:113728-129669 GCA_000404065.3 Pinus taeda | reverse complement strand
GATTTTATGGGATTGACCATATTTCTTGGGATGAATTGGATGATTTCGACTTAGATAGGTGGATATGAGTAGATATGAGTGTTAGAGATAATATAGATCAGTTTGTTTCATTAAACCTCTATTTAAAGCCAAGACTTTGATGGCTTTTGTAATGGAATTTGTATGTAATTTTTATGCTGAGACACTTTGGAGTTGGAAGCTAATTTGAAGAACTTATTTCATTCCAATTTGTTGTTCATGCTTGGTTGATTTACTGAAGTTGCTGTAGCTGAGATTTCTTCAAGTGTGCAAGGCAAGGGTGGAGGGCCCCCACTCCAAGCTAAGTACACGTCTTGGTTCAATTTTCATAGTTTTCATAGATTAGTTCTTATTTCAAATGTATTTAGATGTGTGATGATTGCTGAATGAATATTGGTTTAATTCTAATCTACATATGAAGGGACACACAAGAATTTAAGTTAAATTCTCCTTCTATTTGATCTTGATTATTAGTTGTATAATCATCTGAATTGTACAGGTGGTGCATGCAATCAGAGGAAGGCCTATGAGGATTGCACTATTCATAATTGTGGGATTTCCCAATTAAATATGGGCTAATTCCCAAGGGAACAACGCAAGGAAATAAGAGCTTGACATGCAATAGAATTGGCTAAGTATTGGCTTGATCTTGTCTGGGAAGTAGTGAGATAGATAGAGATAGTGCAGAGGTTGCTCATGCTTGAGAAAATCATTGTAGTCTTCTCATATTTTCCGATTAATGCAATATACAAATAACATGGGTTTTTAGCTATGGATTTCCCCAGAAAATCATTGTGTTATGTGTGACTCAATTCTTTCTCTTATATGCTTCGTGATTTCATCGATCGTTTATTGTTTCCATTGATGAGTAGAGTATATTCAATTCAACTGATTTAGCATATTACAATCTGCAGCTTGAATCTACAAGGAATTTCTACACAATTTGAATAAATAACATGACTATTACCTAAACTTCAATTCATAACAAATTCCACATCTAAAGTCAAAGAGTATATGCTCTTGAGATTATGTAAGTAGGCCAAAATGAATATATATCAAGGAAGTCAATTGATAATAGAGAGGGGTGGAGAGATACCCAATAATTCAAATGCAAATAAATGCAACCATCACACTAGAGGACAAAGGAAACAAAAAACAAGTGCATGGCTAGGCCTCAAAAGGGAAACCTTCTAAGCAGTCTCTTGACATCAACTAAATTCAATCATGGATGCTTCCAATTTGCATTAATACAAATTCCAGAGTCCACATAATGCCAATATAGATTCAAAATTGGAATATTCAATAAATAGAGCTAAGAGTGATATTTGCATACAAGGGGGGTTGGGATCTGTCCTCTAAGCTCATGTACAAATACCACTATAATGGTTTACATGTTGATGAGCCATATGGATGTTTATTGTTAATGAATGTGTTATTAACCATGAGATTAGGGGACCACATGGGCAGGCTGGAAAAGAATTGCGATTCCGGCTCAGTTGAATAATGAATGGACCGCACTATTGGATCTTCTACACGGCCTGGCTCCCACGCATATGAAGAAATCAGATACGAAAGGATGGGGGCTGAAGGAAAGCGGATACGATGTCTCCAAAGGTTACTCCAAGTTGATCGAGAAGCCACACGTCCCCCCAGACCCAACACCGTGGCAGGGAGTCTGGCATGTCCCTTCTTGGCCCAAAATCGATTTCTTCGCTTGGCTCCTTTGCCACGGTAAAATTCTAACTTATGGCATGCTACAGAGGAAAGACTTTCATGGCCCCTCCAGATGCCCGTTGTGCACAGAAATGTAGAAACAACATTACATCTAATGCTTGAGTGCAAATTTTCCAAACAGATCTGGGCCTCCCTTATCAACAGCTTGGATCCCAACGTCCTTCTGCCCAACTCTATTGTGGATCTCTTCTCAAATTGGACAAATAGATACCCTGGACAACCTCCCAAAAACCAGGTTATCAAATCTGCATGGGCCATCCTTCCAAAGATCATTTGTTGGCAGATATGGCTTGAACGGAAAAGAAGAATTTTCAGAAATGCTATCCAGAACCATGAGGTCTTAGAAATCAAAATTAAAAGCCACATAAAGGAATGTTTGACAGAAATAAAAGATGACTCCAACCTCAGCCAACAGGACATTGACTGGGGTTCATCCCTAGATCTGCAATTTCAACCAGCGGTCAGAATCGTTCCTACTCTTAAAGACTGGCAAATAAGGAGACCTGAAACTGAATTCCATGATTGGCTCAAATCGCACTCAAGACACTCTCTCTTCTTTGATGGAGTAGCAAAGGGCAATCCGGGCATAGCAGGAGTAGGAGGTGTTGTTGTAAATCCATTGGGAGAAAAATTCACTCCTTCTCTTGGGGACTTGGCCATGCTTCCAGCATTCAAGCTGAGGCTTTGGCCCTCTTCCAAGGCCTAAAGACCCTCAAATAACTAAACATAAGGGAAGCTATTGTGGTAGGCGACTCGCAAGTCCTTATAAACACAATGATCTCCAACTCCCTAGCGCTGGATCTTAATCTAGATAGACTGATATCCAGAATTAAAGGCCTGGGAAACGCTTTCCAGAAGCTGAATTATTACCACGTGCTGAGAACTCACAACAAACAGGCGGACAAGGAAGCCAACAAAGCAATCCTTCTTTCTGCCGGGGTCAAGATAAAAGACGAAGAAGAAACATGGGAACCTATCCCATAAGCTGCTTTTTGTCATGTTTTTCTGCCTGATTCTAAACAAATTTGTTTATATCTTCAAATGGGGGAATATCTTTGAAATTGAAAAACTAGAATCCTTATCAAAGGAAAAGACTTCAAGATTTAACAACATTCTCATTCTTATTAGAGAGATGCACCAAGACATAGAAGTCTTCAATGTAAACAGATTTTTGGCTTCCAAGCCAGGATGAATATAAATACCCCATAACCGTTCCTGTCAAAACAAAAACCATGAGATTAGGGGATAATGTGATTAAATTCTCTCCATTTTGAATACATAGACTTGAATTTAAGTTGAAGGCCCAAAATGATTAATGATCTACACATTGATTCCTTGGTTATTTAGATGCCCCTTATGAGAGCATAAGCTTCTTTTAGGTTTTTAAAAGTTGTGCCAAGGCCCAAGCATTTTTTATTATTGTTTTTCCTTTGGGATCATAAAGGATTCCCCTACTCTTGCAACCCCTATATTTCTTCTCAAAACACCATCAAGAACAAAAAATAAGAAATTTGTTCATATCATCATCTTTGAAAGTCCAGAGTTTCTAAATGGATTTACAATTGAAAATTTGTATGGGTAACTTTAATATTATTTGCATTCTCTCATTGATATATTTTGTTTAAGTCTAGTATCATGGGAGATTTTGGTATGGGAGTTGTAAGTCATCACAAAGTGTTGGCAACAATTGAATCATAGTTGGAAGCCCTACTGGAAACAAAGGAATCATTTAGGGATTCTATGGTCTAGGCTAGTTAATGTATAAACCCATTAAAGAAAACATTATAAACAAGAAATATTACTTGAACTGTAGAAGTTATAGTGTGCAATGATTTAACAATGCATTTGAGATAGAGATATGATAATCGAAGCGTAAGGAATAAAATAACCAATATTATGGAGAATTTGGTTATCATGTATCGAACTTTTGAAATGAAAAGTAGGTGAGGGGAACCTTTAATCAAGCGATACACAACTTCCTAACACTTGACAATTTTGTAGCAAACCTACAACCCTCAGCATATGTAAAGGAGGAATTAGGTTCAACGTGCATAAAGAGACACCACTTGGTGCATAACACTTCTCTATTTTAAATTTATGAAGATTGTATGTTACTGGTTTTTACTATACGTCTATCATAGTTAGATATCCTATTTAAAGTGGAACACTTTAATCTTTTGGAATATGTTATATACTACTGTTAATGGTTATGGTTGTTTATGCTCTATTTTGGATTGGTTTAAATATGAACAAGGTAGTTTGTATATGCATAAGGTGCTCAACATATATTATTTTTTTTCTTTTTTCTTTTTTTTTGGAGGAAAATAGAATGTACATGGAATATGAAACTTTGTGGATGTACTCATAACACTAACAAAAATGGGTGTTTATTACATAAATACTTTGTTTCTTTCTCGAAAAAATTAAATAATTAACTATCAATCTATTTTATAGTCGTCCTTATGCTATTTGGTGGTATCGATGGTAGTATCAATGTTGGTGTCTAGTCATTCACACTAATTCCAATGTTCAATTCAATGCCAACTAAGTAGGTTGGTTCGGTATGTAGTTATTTTAATCAATGGTGAGTTTTGTCTCATAATTCACTTCATTGTTTTAGTGGCTCAAACCTTTTTCTCTCTCCCTATTCTCTATTCTTAGCACAAGAAGTTAGTACATTCTATAGAGAATAATTTGGTTGCCTCCCCCTTCCCCACTTCAATAGAAAGGCCCCTTTCAATAGTTCCTCAAACAACTCTTAACATGGCTCAACCTCAATAGCAACAATAACAACCTCAAGTCAAAGTAACAATTGATTGATTGGAAGTTGTAAGAACTAGTAATTAATCAATTGTTTTGTTTGCTAAGACTTGAATTGTTATTAAACCTATGTTTGAGATGTACTAACAAATATATGTTAAACAAAACTTATAAGATGAATCACAACGTAAATATAATAATAATAAGTTAAACTAATAACTAATTGATTAATATTTTATTAAGCCAAAATGTTTCAATTTAATTGTTTTCTTCTTGGTTTTCTCTCGCTTCATTAAACTATTAATGGCTATTTGTTACGGTATTGTGTAACAACTTGATCTTTACCTTTGGATTTATTAGATCAAATTATGTACATGTTGTGATGACATTATTAGTTTTACAAATATTGAGGTAAGTAAGTTGATCCATAATGACCCTATAATGTAAATATGGCAAGTATGCCTCATAGATATTCCTATCTAGAGATTAAGGCGAAGACATGGTTAGATATGATCATGAGTGTCATTCATAAGTTCGATTTATGGTGTCTATTTATGTCTCATTATCATTGTGGTGTACTTAAGATATTACAATCATGTAAATATGAAACATATTAAATGCTGCAAAACAATAAGAAGGTTGTTAAGGACTGTAAGATGGCTATTGGTCCATAAGAAGGGAAGAAGAGGGGTCTGTGAGAAATCAAAATGTTAAAATAAACATGCGATGGGTCAAAATGAAAATTTAACATTGACATTTTGATCCCCTAATTGAATGTGCAATTAATTTTTATTGCCAAGACGAATATCATTATTGTATTCCCAAAAAACAAGATAAATATACATTTCTAATGTGTGACTACACTATATCATAGATAAATGGTACACTAACCAAATTTATAATTTATAATTAAATTTCCAAAGTTGACACAATATAAAATTATTTGAAAAAGTAATAGTAAACATTTTTCCAACTTGATCCTGCATTTCCACAAGATTCATAATTATCTTCAAAATTTAGTTAAAATTCCTTTTAGATGATACAATCTTCCAACCATGAACAAGCTATTACTGTGGGATTACACAAAATCTAATACTTCATGACTTTCCACAAAGTTTCCATCCTTTGCTAGTATAAAGTATCAAACCCAAAGGCAATAATAATCCAACTTTTGAAAGTGAGTCAAGCAACTTTTCCAACTCTCTAAAAATATGACATATTTAAAATAAATGTGTAATTAATTATTCATTTATTATTGACATGGATATTTGACTACTATGCCATGATGATATAGCTGACATGTTTGGAAAATATATTGTCCTTAAAATGGTAGAAAAATCCCAATAGTTGATTGAGTAAGACCACTAAGGGACATGATACCATGAGTGGAGAATAGTGAGTGGCGAAAGAAGGGGTTTCATCACGCTTAATGAACCAAATCCACCCTTGACAAAACCATTTTTGGGTGATTTTTGTATTTTGAATACTCCATCCATCCTCCCCTCTTTATTTTTCCTAGCTAATCATTAAATGAAGGGGTGCGGAGCAATAATTTTGCATGTAAGAATGAATGTCGATCTAGTCTTTATAATGCCCCTGCTTAACTATTTCCTTCCCAATCTTATAAGAACAAAACCCACTTATTCAAAACCCAAATAAAACCTTTAAAATCAAATTTTATTAAAATATTGACAAAATGGCCGACCTAATCTACAATTTCACCAGGTCGGATTGGGATCCTCCTTTGCTTTTCTTTTAATTATTTGACAGAATCGTCGCCCCAGTCTACAAATTCATGAGGTTGGAGGTTGAGACATTTGTGAGGTTGAGGTTTGTACCAAATTTGTGAAACTTCAAATATGAAAAGGGGTTCACTCTCGACTTGGTCGAGGCCAAATAAGGTTTGGACGTCATACTTTTGAGCCCAACTGAAATTGGGAAGTCGAGACTTTCAGGGTTTCAAAATAAATTTTACCACTTTAACTTAATTTATGTCCTAATGGTTGAGTTCACCTCAATTTTTGTGCAACTGCTTGAAACATAAAAATAATGTTTGTGAATTTGCAAATTATCTATGTAATGATTTGCAATTGAATTCAACGCAACACCGACTATAATGTAATAGGAATTGAGTTACAACCAAGAATGTGATGACCCTATTATGCCAGAGAGAGAGAGAGAGAGAGAGAGAGAGAGAGAGAGATGTCAAAATCTCTGCAATTAATGTATTTCTTCAAAGAATACACATAAAAACACACTAATCCACACTCTTGCTCTCAAAACTATCTACTCGTTTTTTTATGAGCTATAGAATCTATTTTTAACACAAAGTAATAATCAATTCATATCCACTAAGTGTGGATCTAAATCCTAAATCTAGAAAACATCCAATATATTAAAACTAATTATAATTGCTCTCCACAATCAATTACAACAAATTGCTATTTTATAAAATTTCATTACATTTGTAACTAAATACTAATTTTCCTAATTATTTCAAACAATTAAAATAATTCAGGAAACCCACTTGTTGTAGTAAATGATTTTTTTATCATCACTGTCAAAATGAATTTATTGATGGTGATGTTCTTGCATAAAACTCCCGAGGAAAGAAAGTCTTCGTAAGAGTTTCTACAGTGGTACCATACATTGAAATATCAACCTCTATCATCCAAGTAGAGTCTTCAACTGGTTGATTCTTCGACTAGGTTAAATATTGATAATGTTCCTTGCCTATGTTTCTTTTCATAAATTTATGATTAATCACTACTTTAATCTCTTTCAAAACTGCTTTTGGTAGTTGACTCTTCCATCCATAGTTTGATTTTCATCACTAACAGTTGCATCATTCAGAATGTTGTCTTCTTCTTTGAAAGGATATAAATCAACCACATTGAAGATAGGTGAAATGCCAATATCTTGAGGGAGTTTTGTTTCATATGCATTAGAGGAAAATTTCCTCAAGATTTTACAAGGACCAATCTTCTTCATTTTGAGTTTATTATATGTTTTTGTTGGAAATATTTCCTTCTTCAAATGTACCATGACTAAGTCACTAGTCTAAAATTTCTGCTCCTTCCTTTTCATGTCCACCTATTATTTATATTTGTTGCTACTTTCTTGTAGTTGTTGCTTCACTCTTTCTTGTAGCTCATGCATACTAATTCCAAAATCTTCTCATCTTAGGCAAGCACTTGATCCCATTGTTTAGGATGATCACTTACCAAATTTCTTAGAATATTTCCCAAACTTCAATTTATCACTTTTGTTTGACCATTAGTCCGCAGATGGTATGCTGAACTGAAATTTAAATTGGTACCTAGCTTCCTCCACAATGCCCTTCAAAAATGACCCACAAATTTAGTATCCTTGTCTCACACTATACTTCGAGGCAATCCATGTAGTCTCACAATTTCTTTGAAAAACAAGTTTGCCACATTTTTCACGTCAATGGTTTTGGTACATGGAATAAAATGTGTCATTTTGAAAATCCGTCCACAATAACAAAAATAAAGTCATTTCTTCTTTGAGTTCGAGGTAACCCAAGAACAAAGTCCATGTTGATTGAATCCCAAGGTCTGTTGGGAATGACTAATGGTTTATTTAGCCCAGTATTTTGACTTCTCCCTTTTTCCTGCTGGAAAATCCTGCATCTCCCCACAAATCTCTTCACATTAGATTGAATCTTTGACCAATAGTAAAATGAATTAAGCACAACAAACGTTTTATCAATTTTGAAATGTCCAACCAATCGTCCACTATGTTTTTCCTGTATTAAATTATCTCTCATGGAACATTTTTTTTTTAACATAGTTGATTGCTATTTATATTCCAAAAAAAGATTGGGAGACTGAGCTCCCGAGATACAAGATTTTAAGGCCCGTAGGCGCAGCTAGGAGATGGTTTGCGAGACAAAATTCTCCTAAGCTTTTGTCATTTCTGACTTGTGAAAAACAAGAGCAAGTGAAAATTCTAACAAACTGAGACAATAGAAAGCAGAATCTGCAATACATCTTAATCTATACTGATATGGCTGATTTGGCGAGCTGTTGATTCATCTGGCTTGCTGTTGTCTTCGACATTCTTGAAGCTTGAAGAACTAGTGCTGGGCGTATTACGTTTCTCCAACATATATTTAAGAATGTCAATTGATTCTTGAGCGTGGTTGCATCTGTTGGCTAGTTCGTTGAACTATTCCTAGAGAGAGGAGACCCTGTGGAGGAAGAGGTTGAGGTTTGCTTCGTATTTCTCGCTGGTCATTCTGGCATGTGATTCGATTTTAGAGTCCAGGATTTTTTGATGCACTTGTATTTGCTCCAACTTCACTTGAAGGTCTGCGCAGTGCAGGCAGTCTTTGCTCTGAGCCATTCTTTGAATCCTGAGCGTTGTCTTGCTGCTCTGTATGAAGAGAGAGGGCCTGCTGAAAAAGAGATAGTCTGACTCGTTGCTTGAAACAGAAATGGAACTGGGACTAAGAGCGCTCTATTAATCTGAATAGGAAAGGAAATAATCTTTCGGGGGCAATGAAGGGAGGCGAGAAGGTCTTGCGCTATAGAGGAGAGGGGAAGAAGGAGAAAATGAGCCACAGGAAAGGGAAGTTAGGGTGGAAGTGGCGAAGAGCTGGGAAACTCTGCTGAACAGGGGACCGAGAATAAGCGCAAGGGAACGCAACCAGAGCTTCTGAGTGTTGGATTAAGAGAGGTAGGACAGATTTAAAGAGATAGGACCATAGGATAGGCGGGACGAGATCACGAGAGAGATAAGGGAAAAGTCACGGGAGTCATGGGAGTAGGATCGGCCCAAGATCGAGAGCACGAGATTGGCGATGGGATTGAAGGGAGGAGATAAAATTGCTGACAAAAATTTGGTAGAGATGGAATGGTGCTGGATCCTATCAGGATATTTCTTGAATTTGCTGTAGAGATCGGATTCAAAGATGCTGCCACAGGTCATGAGCAAGATAGTCAAGGGAGATGATGTTGGGATTCTAAATTGGTGCAGAGAAGATTACCTTTGGATCTACTGCATGCTCTGTTGGCACATCTATCAGCTTCTTTGTTGAAGGCGCGGAGCACATAGAAAAATCAAAGATCCATGTTTTGGCAGGTTAGAGTTTGGCACCTGCTTATTGTTTGCTGGATGAAGAGATTGGATGCCTTACGACTGCTGATCATGAGACTGATAATAGTGGCAGAGTCTCCAAAAACCATCGCTTTACTAATACCAAGTTTTTGAAGTTGGTTTAGCCCTTGGTAGAGAGCAAGCACTTCTGCCCTGTTGTTAGATAGAGATCCCAATCCCCACTCAAAGGTGGCAATGATATTACCACTGGGATTATAAATGAATCCACTTGCACCTGTTGCTTCGGGATTGGACTTAGAGGCTCCATCAAAGAAGAGTTAATGGGAATTGTTGTTTCGGAACCATCCGGAGAATTCTTCTTGTTTGATTCTAATTTTCCAACTATGGCTGGGAGTGCTGGATTGGATACTGGCATTATTTTCTATCTGAATGCTCCTGTTGTTGTCTATCAAGCTGCCAATAAAGTCTCTTTCTTCAACACAGAGGCCGGCAACATCAATTTTCTTTGTGTTCTTAGCAGATATGGTTTCAAGCGTTAAACTCTTAGCTTTGCTGCAGAGTTGCCTTATGATGGTCTCCTTGTCTTTGAAGACCTTGCGATTCCTTGCAAGCCAAATTTTCCATAGAAGGGCATAGGGGAGAGCATCCCAAATCCTTTTAGCTATATTGTTCTTCTTATGCTACCAAGGGTAACTCTTCTTCCAGAGACTCAGAATCTCACCAATGGAATGCTGAGGGTTCCATGGCGGATGGCCATTAGGGGAGATTCCATTCCAGCAAGAAATTGCAAAGGGACATGTGATGAAAAGATGCTGGATAGTTTCTTCTGCTTCTTGACAGTTTGAGCATCTAGAGGGCCCAACTATACCCCTCTTTTGCAAATTATCAGAGGTGAGGATTCTCCCTTTCCAAAGGGTCCATATGAAAATTTTTATTTTTGGGATGGTCTCGGACTTCCAAATAGTTTTCCAGTGCGTCCAAGGAGGAGCAGGATAGTATCTAACGCACAAGTATTGGTGGCCAGCTTGAATTGTATAACTAGAACCTGTGGGATCCCAACAAAAACTGTCAATGCCATTTTTGATAATAGGGGCAATGCTTTGGAGATGAATCTAAAGATTGTCAAAGCTCTTCTTGAGATCTCTGGGGATGGGAGGGAAATTCCATCCCTTCCAAGTCTGCGAGTTAATGTCCCATTGCGAGATTTGGTCCAGATAGTGTATTTCTTTGTTGTGTAGAAAAAGGAGGATTTGATCCGTACCTTGTTGGCTGCTGATAGACTGATTTCCCATAATCTTGTCTGTTCCGATTTTGACAATGCTGCCACCCTTGGGAACTTTTGAACTGTTTCTCGTGGGTATTTCGCAGTCCAAAATTTGTTGTCTTGGGCTACTGAGGTATTTGGCTTCAAGTACTCTTTTCCACCATTCTTGTTGTTCACCAATTAGTCTCCACACAATCTTACCTCCAAAAGCCAAGTTTGAGAGTTTAGGAGATCTAATTACAAGTCCTCCACAGTCCTGAATTTGGATAACTTGCTTCCAGCTTACAAGGTTGAACTTCTTTTTTTTTCATTTTTCCCTCCTTGCTAGAGGAAATGTCGGAGGATGCTTTCCATTTTGTTATGGAAAGTGGCTGGAGATTGCATAAGTGTAAATTGGTAAAGCGGAAGAGATGAGAGACCAGATTTGAGGAGGACAAGTTGACCTACTGGATTAAGCCATGTAGATCCCCACTGTTGTACTTTTCTCTTCATTTTATCAAGGATTGTATCCCATATTTCAGCTTTTAAGGGCCTAATGCTCACAGGCATTCCCAAATAGTTGAAGTGGTCCCAATTTAGCTTGCAAGGGACCCTAAAAATGTTGGCTATATTATGAAGAGTTTGGGTTGAGGCATGCCAACCATAGATGCAACTTTTTAGATGATTGATTATGCCTCCTGAATAGCTCATATATTTGTCTAGAAGAGCTTTAAATTGATGGGAAATTATAATAGACGCTCCTATTAGCAAGGTGTCATTAGCAAATTGGGAGTGGTTAATTTTTTAACTCCATTTTCATACTTTATGCTAGTAATGAGGCCAGCTCGTCGCTTGTGGTCGAGAGCACTGCTAAAGGATTCAACCATCAAGATAAATAGGTAGGGGGAGAGAGGGCAGCCTTGCCTCAGCCCTCTCGAAGATTGAAAGGGAGGTCCAGGCCCACCATTAACAAGTGGGGAGATCCAAGGCCCCGTGATAAAAGCTTTAATGAGTTCAAGAAAGGGAGAAACAAAGCCCATTTTTCGGAGAACAACAATTAAGAAGGAATGCCTGACCCTGTCAAATGCGTTAGCCAAATCCAGCTTCAGGATGGATCCCTTTTCTTTTCTGGAGTGGCTGGATTGAGTTGCTTCTTGAACAAGGAGGATTGAATAAGATATTTGCCTATTGGCCATAAACCCACCTTGGTTTTCTGAGATAATCGAAGGAAGCACAGGTTTGAGGTGGGTTGCTAAAATCTTAGTAAAATTTTTATAAGAGGAGTTGCAAAGTGAGATAGGCCGGAAATGAGAGAAGGTTGTGGGCCGATTCTCCTTGGGAATGAGGGTTAGGTGGGTGGAATTGGTATAGCCTCCAATTTTCCTCTTGTACTGAATCCATTTCATCATTTTGATGAGGTATTTTTTAATAGTTCCCTAATGAGATCTATAGAAGCAGATTAGAAAGCCATCTGGGCTAGGTGCTTTGTCTGGTTGGAGAGCCTAGATGGCTTCTCTTATTTCTTCTTCCTCTATCTCTTTGCTCAGATTTTCATTTATGTCTGCAGTGATCCTACTCGACAGATATTGTAGTAGGTCTGCGTAGTCTTCTTCTTCTCCATTTTCTGTTAAGAGTTTTCTGTAATGATCTGAAGCACCTTAGCTGGTTTGTGGATTTCCTTCACTGTCTATGATATAAGTAACGTTGTTCCTAATTTTCCACACTGTGGTTTTCTTGTGGAAAAAGGCTGAGTTTTTGTCCCTGCCCTTCAACCATAGCTGCCTAGACTTGATTCTCCATTTCTGGTCCTCTTCTCTGTTGATGCGATAAAGCTGGCTATAGAGATTTTCTTTGTGGTTTTTATCTTCCTGCTGAAATCTGCGCCTCTAATTGTGCTATGGAGATTCTCTAGCTTGGCTTTGGTCTCTCTTTTTCCTTTTTCCGGCTCCTTGTAGTATTTTTTTGCCCAATCCTTTAGAGCGTATTTGACTCTTTTAATTTTGCTTTCCCAAATGTATCCCAACAATCCTTCTATGTGCTGGCACCAAATGTGCTGGATAAGATCTTTGGCTGCTGCATTTTCGTTCCAGAGAGGGCTGTATTTGAAAGGGAGAGGTCCTAAAGGGCAATGAGTTTCAAGGACCATAGAAGTGGGGTAGTGATCAGAGGCTGTGAAGGGGTGGATGAAGGCATAGGCAACAGAGTAGGCAGATAGGAGAGTTACATTCACCAGAATTTTGTCCAGTCTTTCCATAATGTTATTTTCCCCAGCCTACGATTATTCCAGGTGAATTTGCGGTTTAGGGACTACATCAACAAGATCACCGTCCTGCATGATTACCTCAACTAGTTTTTGTGGGGGTTTGGGGAGAAACAACCTCCTCACTTCTCATTAGAGTGCAAAATGAGATTTAAATCTCCCCCTAGAATAATGTTACTATTATCTTCTTCAGCTATATTTTCACTGAGGGAGTCCCAGCATTGTGCCTTATCTCTATAATGGTTTGGTGCATATACATTGTAAATGACTATCTAATGTTTATTTTAAGTGCTCTCCAGAACAGTCTTTATCCAATGTTGATTGATTGTTTTAGCTATGATACTCCAAATGTTTTGGTTCCAAAGCTTTGCAATTCCCCCTGGAAGCTCCTCTTGATTCACAAACACATCCTTTGTACTGCTTATATTGAGCGATGATTTTGTTCATTTCCTGTTGTCCTTGCTTTGTTTCTTGAACTAAAACAACTTTTGGTTTCTCTTGGTTTATTAGGTCTTTTAAGGCAGTTGTTTTGGAGGGGTGCCCTCGTCCCCTACTATTCCATGAGAGGATTTTCATCATTTCAAGTGGGGATTGCGAAGAGTTGCTTTCCCTCCCTGCTCCTTATTTACTGAGTCTTTGTCAATATGTCCAAAGATGTAGGACTCTATTGGATTCTGGATGCCCATGCTATATCCTTCTGGGCATTTTCATCTCTTTGCTGCTTAGCTGATTTCCTTCTTGGCCCGTTTTTCTTTTGATTGTCAAGGGTTGCACCATGCTCCTTAGAGTTGCTTCTAGTGATTCTGGTTGAGGGTGGGTGGGGAGGGAGGGAGGAGGAGATAATCAGAGGGAGAGGAGATTCTGAGGGATCGATTTGGGCTACGGGGGTGGGAATATCTTTAGGGGAAGTGAGGATATGGAAAGGGTTGGAGGATGGAGAAGGAGGTTGAGGAGGTTGAGGATCAGGTTGGTTCGGTGGGATTAGAGTAGAGTTAGGGAGGGAAGAGGAGGATGGAATGGGAGGCATACGAGCAGAAGGTCCAATTTCAGGGTTTGGCTTGGGATTAGGGGAAACTTTTTTTTTTCTTAACTGTTTCCCATTGCTCTTCTTGCGGAGTATTTTCTACATCTACTAGTTTAAAACAACGATTGGAAAAATGGCCGTATTCATGACATACCTTGCACTTGAATTGGATCTGCTCATAGTCTAATTGCTGAATGTGGGTCCAATCGTCTACCTTGAGCTTGATGGCTTCTGGCAGTCCTTTGCCTAGGTCGACTTCTACGCAAATGCGAGCAAAGGCCTGCATGTTGTCTTTAGGTTCACTGTGATTGATGTATCTTCCTACAACATTCCCAATAGCTCGAACTGATTCATCTCCCTGGCAATGAAGAGGAAGGTGAGGAAGCTGGACCCAAACAGGAATAGCGCTCGGTATGTCCAACTCGGGATTGAAATCCGGAGTCCACTTGTTGAGGTATAATCCTCTTGAATCCATGAAATAGGGTCCATTTCGGAATATCAAGTCTTTATCTTCTTTTGTTTCAAAATGAAAGGTAAAATACCCTTTTCCGTAGAATCGTATAGAGATTTTGCCTTGAGTTTTATCAGACCAATTCCTTTCCACCCATATTTACACTATTTTCAGTGACGGCCAGAGTCCAGTAAATTGCCCAATGAGTCCTCATTCTGATAGAGCAAGGGCAACCATGCGAGGCAGAGTTGGAGGCAAGTTAACTTCCTGTAAAACATCGAGCTTTTTCACGAATTTGGAGATTGTTGGGCGAGGTCTCTAAGGTGGTAAGGATCTGACCAGTGCTGAAAAATCCTGTTGAAGATCATCCTCCTCCGGTGGGGCCATGACAGGGGCCTAAGGCCGAAGCGGGGGTGCAGTCATGGATAACCTAACAGAGGGGCGCGCTCGCGATTTTTCTTTAACCTAAGTAAATCCAAAGATTCTTCTACATATCATTGAACTCATCTCTCATGGAACATTTGGGGATACAAAGTCTATTATGCTTAAATAATAAACCATCTTGTATCATATAATTGGACCATTGTGTTGTATTTGTGCTCATTGGAATTTTACAACTTGCATATGCTTCCCTAAAATCAACATCATTCTCATACATTTCTCCAAGTTCATCAAACCTTGTAACATGAAATTGAAATTCCTGTAGAATTAAATTAATCCTACTTAAGGCGTTTGCTACTTTCTTTGAAGAACCATTGATGTGCTTAGTTACAAAAGTAAAATTTTGTAGAAACTCTACCCATTTAGCATGCCTTTGGCTAAGTTTTGGTTGATTGTTTGTAAACTGCAATGCATATTTGTTAGTGTATAAAATAAATAATTTTCCATTAAATAATGTTGCCACTTCTTTAAATCTTGCACAACAACATAAAATCCCTTGTCGTATGAGGAGTATTTCTTCTTGGCTTCATTTAATTTCTCATTGAAATAAATGGTTAGGCACCCTTCTTAGCTCAAAACTGCTCCAATAGTACTACCACTTGCATCTATCTCCACTTGAAATGATTTTTGAAAATCAGACAATGCCAAAATTGATTGTTTTGTGATCCTTTGCTCCAACAATTTACAATTTTTATTTACTTCTATAGTCCACTTAAACAACTGAATAATTTCCTTAACAGTCTCAACAATTTGTGCATATAAACTGCTGAAGTTTTTAATAAATTTTCGATAAAAACTAGCAAGTCCATGAAAACCTCTTACCTCATACACATTCTGTGGAACTGGCCAATTTATAATTGCCTGCACTTTATTTGGATCCATCTTTAGAAATGACAAAGCCTAGATAAACTAACTCCTCTTTCATAAA